>JAQPPZ010008780.1:0-20495 GCA_028583015.1 Wollemia nobilis | reverse complement strand
TGAAAGCACGAGGATACGGAAACAAAAAGGAATATGCCACAAGAAAAGAACAAGAAAGAACATATGCAAATTGACACAAGATAAAAGCAATAGGAAATATGGTAATCTCTTTATTGATACACTTTTCAAAATGTGTTACAATACGTCTCCTTCCTTTTTAGGGGAAAGGAGCGTCAAATGTGTTTCTTGTCACAAGATCCATGGATCACAATCCTTCTTCCACATGCCCACATGTAAGATGGGCAAACCAAAATGTCATCTCCACTATGCATATATGATTCTTTACTCTTTCCTGCTCCTCTACTATTAGGAAACCTGCATTCAAAGAAACAGAAAACATTAATAATACCTACAGACAAAATGAAACATGTATTTCCCAAAGCCTATTGTCAGTGTATACATGAAAATAATAAAACAACTATCAGATCACCTCTGATTGACTTGAAAATTTGACAAAAGCATAAAAATATCATCAGAAGACCATTGCAAAAAGAATAGTCTAAAAATTCCTCACAGATATGTACTCGCTCCTGGGTGGGATGAATAGGACTATGAGAATTGGCCAGAAAGCACCCTATTCAATGTCTTGCTTAGAAAGCTCCAAAAGACCTGAAAAATTGGGGTTAGCTAATTGGGGGAATTTTGGGAAGACCTAGATGCTCATATTTCTCCAATTTTTTCCCTAGAACCCATATTTTGAAGATGGCATCTGCAAGTTAGTGAAAGCGAGAAATAGCAATAACCCGGTCAAAAATGGCTCGTAATGTAATGAAATTTGAACTATAACCTATTTAACCTATCTAGAATCAAATGCAAAAGAAAAATCAGATAAATCTATCATAGATTTCTAATCATCCTGGGGTGGGCGATTAGCACCGTGATAGATTGGGAGCGCGGGGGGCAGGACGCCCACCGTTTGAAGCACTATTTCGGCACCAATCCACTTGGGATGGGTCCAAAACTGGTTATGGGGTGTTGTAGACAAATTTTGTGGATAGTTGTGGCCAAAAATCAGGTTTTGGGTCTGGATTCGTGCTTCCAATAGTTACCCAATAACCTCACTTTCGAATGAGAGATTAAGGATGTAAAGGCACAAATCTCAAGTAGGTATGTAAATTGGCAGCACTTCATTGCTCAAATGCTCCTTCTATGTATATATTTTGGGTGGGAAATCCCCTAATTTATAGACCTTAGGTCTCCTTGTTTGAATTGCACATGCGAGGGGGCCACTTGAGTTAACTGTCCTATTTTTGGAGAAAAGCTAACTCCCCGATTAAAATCTTCTTGCATGAGGTTTCTAAAATAAAAACACTCACCACTAAATTCTCTCTTCTTGAATAAAAGTTATTCCTCGCAATTGCATGACCAAAAGCCTCAGTTAACTGGTGGAGAACCGAGGTTTGACTTTTTTCTAGTCAAACTTTCTATTCGCTCCTCACCTCGGGGACGAATGATTCGTATTTCGTCCCGGGTGGGACGAAGGGGCCTGGGAGAGCCCAAAAAAGGTACCAAATTGACCTTTGAACTCTAAAACTACTTTTAGAAGTGGTTAGGACCACTTTTTAACCTTTGGGGGCTACCTTAGGGGCTGTGTGTGTCAATGCGATCAGAGCTTGTTGTCACTTAATCGGATTGGTGTTATTTTGGTGTCTATAGATGCCCCTTTTTGGGAAGTGTTGTGCAAGGCACAACATAGAAAAAAATAGATAACCAAAGCACTAATGGTTAGGGTTTCTCAATAACCTAACCAACTATTGATGCCCCAAGTATGGAAAGGGCATGCATTCTTGAATCCTTGCTTCTGACGAGCTAAGGAACTTAAATCAAGTATTAGCCTGGTTCGGTGAGGTATTACTTGCACTTGCACATTGATCAGTCATGAATAGGCAAAGGGCACAACCTTTTGTCTATGGGAACCTTGAGTTCATGATTCATGAATGCCAAGTGTTTGATTATCTTGTGATAATTGCTTGTTTGCTGCCCCAAGTAGGGTCGCGATTGTCTTTGTCAATGATCCTTTGAATGCGTGTCATTTCCATGATTGGGTATATTGTTGTTGATTGGAAACTAAGTGTGACTACCCCCTCAAGCGATGAATCGATGAGGGAATGACCGACATGAGAAAAGTGATGAGTCACTTGACCCAAGATGACTTAGGTAATGGTGTCGTCAGTTGTTTACCATTGAATGTGAAAGCAATTTCTGAACATTCTGACCTGTTTTTGGTGGGTTTTAACCCTGTTAGTGACGCAATTTGGAGCTAAAATTGACAAAAATCCATCCTCCCGTGGAGCGGTCCAGATATGGTAGCCTTATTAGGGAGTAGGATAGTGAAAATTTGTAACCCCAACACCTATTTTGGATGGCAAGAATGTCAAGCGCAAAAGCGCCTTCGTTCAGCAATGTTATTGCTATTTTTGGATGGGTTTTGACCCGTTTTGGTGACATCATTTGGGGATGAAATTCTCGAAAATCCGGCTTCCCGTGGAGTGTTCTGGATATAGTAACCTTCTTAGGGAGTAGGATAACAAGGATTTGTGACCCTGACATCTGTTTTTCAATGCTCGAAATGTCTAAAGTGCAAACACATTCATTGGACAGTTTTAGTGCTTTTTTTGCATTTTATTCTTTTTAATGTTTTTGAAATTTTTGCTCTCGTATTCATCCCAGGGTGGGATGAATTCCTATTTAGTATTCATCCCAGGGTGGGACGAGCACTAACTAGAGCACTCTTCCTAGGTGGAACGAGTACAAGCTCAAAAAATCCTTTTTAAAGGCCAAAATTGGGTTTTGGGCTCATTTGCATTTGTTTTTCTTAGCGATTTGGAGCTCTAAGGCGGAGGAGGGTCGATGCTGAAGCGAAGTGCTACATAATTTTTCTTACGACCATGAGTTCTCATACCAGATCGAGCGGTATGAGTCAAGTGATACTGGAGTACCCTGTCCTCTTTATTACTTTTTGTTGCAATTGAAAAATCGCAATTTGCTTATTTCTGTGTTTTTTTGTGTTGTTGTTTTGTTTATTTTTTGTTGGTTGTTTGTGGGTTAAAAATGAAAAAATTAGTCTATGAACATTAACTAAAAATGGAATTTAACCCTAGTTAAAACACATATCACAAGTTTAGTTGAAAACTAAACTTTAGAAAGTTAGTTTAAAAGTAACTTACAAACCGCGTTGAACCTGGAATGAAACCAAATTCAAAACCGTAAGTTAAAAAACGTAGGGTAGAAAACTGAAAGAGTGAACCCTAGTTGACTGTTGTGTTTTTTTGTTTAATTAATTTGTTAAAGTTAAAAACCTTAGGTCTGAAAAATTAATTTTTTAAATGGTTTTGTTGTTTAATTAATCAGTTAAAGTTAAAAACCTTAGGTCTGACAAATTAATTTTTTGTTGAATTTTTGTTGTATTTTTTAATTTATCAGTTAGGATTAGAAACCCTAGGACTGAAAAATTAATAGTTTTGAATTTTTGTTTTGTTTTTGAATTTAGTAGTTAGGATTAGAAACCCTAAGACTGACAAATAATTTTAGTGAATTTTTTTTAATTAGTTAAAACAATTTGTATCTCTTTCTTTGTTGTTTTGTTTTGTCTTTTTTTTTTTTGGCTGTATAGTTTTAATGCATTGTTGTATATACATGTTAGGGTTGTACAATTTTTTGTTGTTTTTAATATTTTTATGTTGTTTTCTTTTGTAGGTTGTGAAGATCTGATACCGAGTTCCGACTATTTTTATTGAAGTGCATGCGACACTGACCTTGGCTAACTGGGACTGGCTTGACGCCCTTGGGCTCAAGCAAGTGACTCAACTGGAGCCGATAATCAGGGATCGGGCCTATCTTACGGCCCTGATAAATCTATGGGATCCTTGGAATAATACCTTATATCTCCAAATAGGGGAGATAACGGTGACCTTGGAGGATGTCTATTGGATTCTTCGAATTCTAATAGATAGATTGCCGATCCAGATGATGTCGCAGGATCGGAGGACAACAATACTGATACGTTGTTTCGGACATGGGGGGAGTTGGGTGTGGAGAGCCCCATGGAGAGGGTGGAGATGGACTGCTAGATTGGTGGCATACTAGTGCGATGGTGGCTAAAGAGGGGTGTGTTGGGAATGAGGCATGCATTACTCATGAGCCTCATTTCCAACATGTTGCTCCCCGAATCTTCTGGTGCGAGGTTCCCGTGGAACCTGCTAGAGGTGGTATTTAGGTTTGTGGAGTGTCCAAAAGATACTTTGATGATTATGAGATGGGGATAGATGCTATTAGCACAGCTCTATGATGAGCTGTATGAGGTCCGCTATCGAAAGCGGAAGGGGATCGGTTGCAGCTACTTGTTGTAGTGCTGGGCTTGGCAACACATAACAGTGGAGAGGCCGGTAGGGTTGCCCTGGATGACGTGGGTGGAGATGGCAGATCAGGAGATTGGATACAGGGTACTATAGTAGAGGTTAGAGGAGCAGGGACAAAGCCGATGATGGGTAGGTGTCATAGGGCACTATGCTGATGCCTTTTCTCGGCTTACTCCTGGAGAGGTGTTCTGGTGCCCCTACCAAGACTGTCCAGCCTGGCCTGAGGCTAGAGAGTGGCCTTGGAAGGTACAGAGGGGGTGGTGGCTTATTGGGAGGCATGGGACAGAGTAGGAGTTCTTCCCATATGGTCGAGTGACTCGACAGTTTAGAGTGCACCAGGGGATGCCTGGTGAGCCCATGGTCTATCGACATCGGGGGGATGATAGGACACTGGACCAGCCAGTTGTTGCACCACTTGGTGAGGATTTAAATACTATTATTGATGTCCCTAATGTGGATGATTTCGAGGTTACTACTGAGTATGAGAAATGGTGGACACTACGACAATGGCAAGGTGAGGGACCTCTAGGGGGTGCAGAAGTAGTAGCAGTAGGGGATGAGGGTACATAGGTACTCGATGAGGGTTGGGGTGCTCCACGTGATGATGCAGACATGGTAAAGGTTGAGGATGTTGGAGGGGATTTTGGGGTACCAGAATAGCTAGAGATGTAGGACATCCCAGAGTAGTGGGATCCAGCGCAGGCTATTGTCTTGGATTTTCCTATGCCTTAGGCAGGTGTGGAGGATGTGGAGGAAAGACACAACGCTGAGATAACATGATTGGAGGACCTGCTACAACGATGATATGGGGAGTTGAGAGAGGCTTTGTAGGAGAGATATCTTCTACGGACTCAGCTGGCAGAGCAAGAGAACGCATGGGCTGCGTCCCGCTAGCAAGAGGGGGATATTGATGCTGCTCGAGAGAGAGATCTCCTGCAGACGCAGCTAGCATAGTGCAACGATGTAGTAGCTTACTACCATTGGTGAGAGGTAGAGTGGCTTGGGCGAGAGGTTGAGTGGGGTCTACGGGAGGCCGAGTGGGGTCGGTAGGAGGCATATTGTCATCAACAGGAGGTAGATTGGCATCGACATCAGATGGATATAGAGGGAGAGATTATTCACCTTGGTGGGCAGATACCTGAGCTCCATGGAGGTGGCTCTTCATGACGAACGAGAGACAGTGATACTAAGTAGTCAGCATCGTCCCGTCGCTAGTGGCTAGATGAGGGGGGGACTAGTGGATAGGAGGCAGGGGTGAGCATCAGTCACCCTGAGAGGTCTCAAAGGACCCACATCACGAGGGGTAGTTCCTGTCACACCGATCATAGATGATCTTGGTGGCTGACGCCATAGGCTTGGGGTTTTTTGAGTTTTTGGCTTTTGTTGCGGGGTCAGAGGACCGGTTCATTGTAGCCTATGGCCATTTTTGATGATATATATACAGATGACTCTTGTTTGGTGTTTATGTATTTTTCATGGTTTGTTTTTATGTACATGTATTTACATTGATGTATGCGAATGCTTTTATGAATGTGATGTTTCTAATGTGTATGATGTATGCATATGGAATGAATGAAATGATTTGTGGATAACTTGTTGATGCACCATAGACTATGCAAGATTTGACTGACTTACTGTACTAATGGGATGACGTTGTGGAATGACTTTGTAGATGAAAACTGTATTTTTGTATTGTGTATATTTTTTGATGGTGATGTATGGAATGAAATGTGACAGTTGTTTTAAAATGTAGTTAAGATTTTCTGAGATGCAGATATTTTAACTAACTAGCCAAGACTGTACATTTATCTCGCAAGACTTTTTTACAAGGTATAAATCCGACTTGAAGTTAACCAAGTTACTTCACATCCCTGTGTGTGCAATTGAATTCATTTTTGTGGTATTTGTCAGGATACCGCCAGTGCCAAATAGGCTATCAACCAAACCTGTACTGAGGATCACCTAATTAGCTCCACTAACTCCATTGTTGTAGTTAGCAAGATTAATCTATAGGACAATCTAAGGTACCATAAGCTAGCTCATCCACATACAAACATTGGTCTATGCACATGCAAATCTAATGTGACAGACATATCGTCATGCAGGTAGGATACCACCATTGCCAGGTAGGCTATCAACCAAACCTATAATGAGGATCACCTAGATGGTTTTCGAATACTGAGAATTTTTAGGGACTCAAGTTCAGGCTGTGTGTTTGTGCGATGGTTTGGGATACTTGCTCGTCTATATAATGATGAAAATCAGCCGTTAGTTTTCTTCTTTGTTTTTTTTTTTTTTGAGCAAGGATTTTGACTAGTGGTGATAACCATTGTTAGTTGATTTTGTATTTTGAGCTTTGTAAGGTTGAGCTTGTGAATGGCCTTGATTCTTTTGGCCTTGGGGATGACTACCCATCCTTGGCAGGGACATGTAGTACGAATCCTTATGACTTTGGGAACAAAGGGGGATGATGGAGATTATGAAGTAAGGGCATTGATCTTTAAGGCCTTGGGGATGACTACCCATCCTTGGAAGGGACGTCTAGTACGAATCCTTACAACTTTGATATCAAAGGTGAGTGTAATGATGGCTTGTGGGAATTGTGTGGTTGAATGGCATCGATCCTTTCAGGTCTTGGGGATGACTACCCATCCTTGGCAAGGATGTGTAGTACAAATCCTTACAACCTTAGGGACCAATAGTGATGGGGATTTTGGTAGTGGTGAAAACCACTATTTATTAGGTGGAATTGATGGGGAAGAGCTTGTCCTGTTGTCAATTCTCGGCACTCTTGAACCATTCGCACAGGGGGGATGAACGGGGCTAATCATTCACCTATGGTACCCTAGAGGTGCCCTTTGTAGGTTTCTCTTGCGTTCACACAACTTAGGAATTATTTTATGTGTTTTAATTGTGTTGGGATGCTACGTAACAAGGTATGATCCAAGTAAAACTTTCCCATGTAAAATCTGTTTAACTTTATATAGTTTTTGACTAGAAATTTAAAGAAAGCTAAATGACGAAAGCCCTATATAAATTAGGAGGA
Source organism: Wollemia nobilis (assembly GCA_028583015.1). Classification (NCBI taxonomy): domain Eukaryota; kingdom Viridiplantae; phylum Streptophyta; class Pinopsida; order Araucariales; family Araucariaceae; genus Wollemia; species Wollemia nobilis. The sequence continues at coordinate 13,091 of JAQPPZ010008780.1, read as the reverse complement.
AACTGACGATGCTAAAGATGAAGATGGTGTGATTCTAGATGTATGCATTTGTAACATGGATTGAATGTGGAAAATGATGGCATTTGCCAAGTAATGACAGTCTATGGTGCTTGTGACTTGTATGACCTAGTAAATATGCACTATATGGATGCGATGCCTAATGCACTTATATTTTGTATTTTTTATTTTTATGAGTATGCATGAAATCAAAATGCAATTTTTTTGTAATTTTTGATGATTTTATGAGTATGCATGGAATTGAAATGCAATTTTTTTTTTTTTTTTTGCTTGTAATTTTTGATGATTTTATGAGTATGCATGGAATTGAAATGCAATTTTTTTTTGTAATTTTTGATGATTTTATTGTGACCAAGAGGTTATGGTAACCCTTGGAGATTTTGGCTTGACCAAAGGGTTTATAGATACCTTTGGAGCATTTTGGGGTTGACCAAGCGATTGTGGGAATCCTTGGAGCTTTTGGCTTGACCAAAGGGTTTATAGATACCTTTGGAGCATTTTGGGGTTGACCAAGCGATTATGGGAATCCTTGGAGCTTTTGGCTTGACCAAAGGGTTTATAGATACCTTTGGAGCATTTTGGGGTTGACCAAGCGATTGTGGGAATCCTTGGAGCTTTTGGTTGGACTATGGCTCTCTAAATGTGGAATGGCCTCAAATGAATGATGTTCAAGGGTTCTGTTTCCTTGATTCCTTCAAGAGAGGCAAGCCGGTATGTTCCAGGTCCTATTCTACTATCAATGACATAAGGACCCAACCAGTTTGCCATGAAATTGTCTCATAGATGGGACGAAAAATTAGAATTCTACTGGTTCTCTTTTAAGACCAAGTCACCAACCTAAAATTCCCTCAAGTGGACCTTCATGTTGTATGCTTTCTTATGTTGCTCTTGATAGATACGCAAATGCTCGAGAGCATTAACGCGTCATTCGTCGAGCAACGTAAGTTGGTCTAACCAGGCCTACCATGCAGTGTCATCATCGATGAACTCTTGCATTGAAATGCACAGGGAAGGGATTTCCAACTCAAGAGGCATGACTGCCTTGGAGCCATACACCAATGAAAATGGAGTTGCCCCAGTGGGTGTCCGAATGCTAGTGCGATAAGCCCATAGGGCAAGCGGGATCTGAATGTGCCAATCCTTATGATTGTCTACGACTATCTTTTTGAGGATGGCTACTAGCATTTTGTTTGATGCCTCTGCTTGCCCATTTGCTTGCGGATAATAGGGTGTTGAAAAACTATGCTGAATTTTGTACTTTGTGGTCAAAGCACACACATCTTTATTCTTGAAGGGCGTCCCATTATCCGATAGGATCTTGGATGGAATACCAAAATGACATATGATGTTATGCAAAATAAACTCCGCAATGCGGGATCCAATCATAGAGGTTAGCGGAATTGCTTCCACCCACTTGGTGAAGTACTCTGTGGCTGTGATGATGAATGTGTGATGACCCGACGACGTAGGGGAGATCTTTTCGATCAGATCGAAGCCCCATTGCAAAAAAGGCTAAGCCGATTGGATCGAATGCAAGGCCTGAGAAGGTACATGTGTCAAATTAGCATGGTGTTGACACTTCATGCACTTCTTCACATATGCGCAACAATATCGCTCTAAAGATGGCCAATAATAACCCATGCGAAGAATGCACTTTGCGATGGCCATACCGCTGAAGTGGCCACCACATGTACCATCGTGTGCTTGGGTGATCGCCCAAGTGGACTCTTGTTGGTCCAAGCAACGAAGGAGGATTCCTTCATAGCTTTGACGATACAAAATGTCTCCTAGAAAGACATGTTTTGCCGCTTTCTGTTTGAATGATATTTTTGTGGCTTGTGTCAATCCAAGTGGGACGTTACCTAGCTTGAGGTAATCCCTAATAGGTGTGTACCAATCCTGCTGACCAGAAACCTCGATGGTATGAATGGCCAATCCCTCTTGAAGTTCATCTGTAGCAAAATCTGAGTAGGAAAGAACTTGTAAAAACAGCGTTGTGTTGCTATTAAGAGGAATCGAGGAGAACAAGGACCCCCAGTTGGCTCAAGTCAGACAATCGTGGATTCGAGAGAACTTATCCAAAGATGGTTCAATCTGGATCAGGTGGATTCCTAGCATTACATCGAAGATTGCATGCTCCATCGTAGATTGCGATAATGTTTTAACCTGAACGGTTGTCATTTCACCAGAAGGGTCTTGCGGGATGAGTGACCCCAAAGAGGCCATAGTATTCGCAAAACGATTCGATGATTGAGGGAGTGCCTCGATATCATACCATTCAAGTTGTGCCAGGAATTTGTCCACAAGGGCTTTGTAGGTCTGTAGAACTGGACATCTACATTGGAATATCCCCTTTACTTGATTGAAAATTAATAGTGAATCACTAAAGATGTTTAAATGTTTAATGTTCATGGTGATTGTTGTCTGAAGACCTATGAGCAAGGCTTTGTATTTTGCATTGTTTTTGGTGCACGGGAAGTCTAATTTAAATGATAGAGGCATTGGAGCCCCTTGTGGAGTGAAGAATACAATTCCTGCGCCACCTCCTTGCTTACACTTAGAATCATCGAAGAATAGGGTCATGTCAGCCTGTGACTCAGGCTCATCAGAATCTGGCGATTCTAAAACATGAAAAATCTTGTCATCCGGTAATTCTACAGTTAGAGGTTGATCGTCTTCAAGAGGAGCCCCTGCCAGTTGATCGGGGATGACTTGACCTTTTATGGATTTCTATCCAATGAATTCTATGTCAAACTCCGTCAACAACATGATCTATTTTGCCGTGCGGCTGCTATGATAAGTACGACTCATCATGTATCGCAATGGATTCTCCTTAGACACAACATACGTCATATGACCGAGCATGTAGTGGTGTAGCTTTTTGGTAGCAAACACCACTGCCAAGCAGAGCTTCTCAACGAATGCATAGTTAAGTTCATAACTGACCAGGGTGCGGCTAAGATAGTATGTAGCCTGTTCTTTGTGAAGTTCATTTTTCTTGGACAGCATGGCACCCAGGGCCACCTCAGTAGTTGAGATGTATAAATAGAATGACACTCCTGGTCTAGGTGGTGCCAATACTGACGACGAAGCCAAGTACTATTTAATGTCATCAAAGGCTGACTGGCACTCGTCATCCCAATGAAATGTGACCCCCTTATGCAATAATTTATTCATGGGTTAGCACTTGTCAGATAGCTGCGCTATGAAGTGCTTGATCGACGTGACCTTTCCCTACAGACTCCTGAGCTGCTTGATGGTAGTTGGGGGAAGCATTTCAAGGATTGCCTTGACTTTGTGTGGGTCTACCTCGATCCCTCATTTGGAGACTATGAAACCCAAGAGATTTTTGGAGGTGACGCCAAAGACACACTTCTTGGGGTTTAGTCTGACTTTATGTTCAATGAGACGATCGAGGACCTTGCTCAAGTCACCAAGGTGATTGAGGTGCAAAAGAGATTTGGCCAACAAATCATCCATGTAATCTTCCAAAATTTTGTGCATGTAATCGTGGAAGATGTACGTCATGGCATGTCGGTAGGTGGTGCATGCATTTTTAAGGCCAAAAGGCATGACCTTATAACAAAATGTCCCCCAAGGCATTGTGAATGTCATTTTTAGTTGGTCCTCAAGATTGATACGAATTTGATTGTATCCTGATAAACCATCCATGAGGGAAAGCATTTCATGGCCCGTTGTAGTGTCTACCAACGCGTCAATTCTTGGCAAGGGGAAATCATCCTTAGGACTCGCTTTGTTGAGATCTCAAAAATCGATGCATATGCGAATCCTCCCATCAGGATTTTTGACGAGAACCATGTTAGACAACCATGGCGGGTAATCCATGCAGATGACAAACTATGCATCCAACAACTTTTGCAATTCGTATTTGAACATTAAGGCCATTTTTGGGTGCATCTTACATAGTTTTTGCTTCACTGGCTTGACTGTCGGATCAAGCATCAGATTATGCGTGACTAGCTACGGGTCTAGTCCCGGCATGTCTTTGTATGACCATGTAAAAACCTCCTTCTTCTCTTTGAGAAGGGCAATGTAGTCGGCTTGCTCTTCGGGGGAGAGACTTACCCCCAGCTTGAGAATCTGTGGATTCATTGGATCTGTGTCGATGTCTACGTCAGTCGTCTCCTCGAAAGACATGTGGGACCCGTCCTCCAACTGATGTGGAGTTGGGATCAGATGGATATCATTTGTTGAATTTAGATCATCGTTTGGAACATCAGGTTCCTCTTCAGCATGGAAGACATCTTGAGTCTGTCCTGGAGTGAAATGGAACATCCCACCACAGGGCCAATACTCTGATGGGGATGGTGGTGTGTCAGCGCGATCCCAGTCGATAACATCTAGATCTAGATACAATGACCATGTCGGGTCGGTTGGATCATGGATGGGGGTGGTCAAGTCAATGGAGATCATGTTGATGAAATTATTGTAACCTCCATTATCGTAGGTGTGATAACTTTGACATTCCAAATGTTCTTGATGCTTTATATTTGGCTCTGTGGGCACAGGCACAAATGGGTTAGCCCTATGCACGAAGATGAAGACAAGGTCTGCCCTAGGCATTGATGGTTTGATAGGGTCTCTAAGTGAAAGATGCTCTCTGTGTACCTGGAGTGGCGGTGCAGTAATTGCTATAACTACGCCAGGTTGAGGTGCCACCTATGTCTTGGACCTATGTGTAAATGTTCAAACATGTTGTCTATGTCCAAAGGGTATCGTTGTTGCATTTGTTGCATGTGGTTGAGATAGGCCATCTCAGTTTCATCTTCATAGTCACTATCAGAGATCCAAAGGCCCTCATTGGCTCCAACCGTTGCTTGCAACACCTGAGGCTCATATTGTTCGAGCAAATTGATGTGGTCCCATCAAGGTTGGTCCACTCTTTACGGGGGGACCTGATTGTCTTGAAGTGGCATGTGCTCAAATGGAGCAGCCAATGGGAACATTGTCAGGAAGATTTCTTGATCATGTATGGGATATTATTGCGAATGATTGTACTCCGATTCATTTGCGGAAGACCCTTCTTGGTCTTGTCCATATCCCTCTTATAAGGGAGTCCTTGAATTTTCTCCTTGTTCAGCCGAAAGGAAAGGGTTGTTATGGTCAACAAGGTTGTTTGTTAACAATGGGTGATAATCCCCCAATGTATATGTTGTGTGAGGATTGGCATATGGATCTAATTCCAACCCATCCTTGTTGCCTATCCCTAGGCCTTGCATGTTCTCCACCAAAATTTCTAGGGGCAAGGGGTGGTTGAACCCGACTCCTGACTTGTCATATGGCATTTGGTATCTTAGTTGGCACAAAACACACACTCCTTGTTCATACCTACCCAACCCATATCCATGCCAATTGCATTGGCTAAGATATCTCAATGCGAAGTCTGGGTTAGACAGATAATTGGCATCCTCAACAAAGGGCTCTTCGTCTTCCTCTTCTTGTAGGGAAGGTTCAACGCCATTATCCCGGCCCCCGTAAATAAAGTTTGTCTAATTGGGTGGGTAGCCTAAAGGAACCACAGAGCCGATGGGGAGTCGAGGTCGCCCCATATCCTGCATAGACTCGAGTGTGGGCATTGCTATAACATTCCTCACTAGATACTCCCCCAGGCCCGTGCTAGCCATTTCAACGGTGACCATTGGCGGTTGAGGGGGAGTGAATGGGAGTCCTTAAGTCCACTCCATGTGGGGTGAACTAGGCGTCTCGAATTCCATTCTACTAGGAATCTCTTCTGTCGAGATGGTTGAGACTAGAGGTGGTTCTTCTTCTAAGGGTTTCTTTCCCTTGTCCTTGGATGTGGCCACCATAGGTGGCATCGTTGTGGAAGGACTAGCGGAAGAAGATGGACCCGGCTAAGGACTCGATGGATTAATCACTGGAGATGCCTGTGGAATCGGACCCTGTTGAGATGGATTCAACTAGAAATCCAAATGTGTTGAGGGAAGGGTCGATTGCGGCATGAATTGCACTGTATTGCAGTATTTAAAATGGTCCAAGTCCGCTGGGACTACATGCACCTGTCCTTAAAATGTTTACTTTAGGCACTGATGCACGATTGAAGGGACACACTTCATGTATCGAATCCAAGGCCGACCTAGCAGGATATTATAAGCCATCTCGCCTTCCAAGATATGGCACATTGTATGAATGGTATTTTGTACCACTTGGATAGGTAGGAAAATTGTGTCCACTGTCGAGCAGATTGCATCGTTGAATGCTCGTAGTGTGTAAGTGGAAGCCACGATATGAAATGCTGGCAACTTCAAGTGCTTCAGAGCTGCTGTAGTGATGATATTATTGGACGAGCTAGTGTCCATCAACACTCTCTTATATAGAATCCCATTGACCTACGTGATAACATGTAGGGGTGGATCTGCCACATCACCAGTCAGTGTTTTTAGTTCTTCTCTAAAGGTGATGACTGGTTCTGTACACTATTTTACATGCTCCACAAAATTGTTGAATGAGTTCGCTTCGTGGGGTGGCAGCTTGATAGCTTTTAAAATCTCCATGAGAGCCTCCCGATGGGGCGCTGATTGTTGAATTAGCTCATATATAGAGAGCCTAGTCGACATGGTCCTTAGACTTTGGGTAAGTCTAGTCCAAATTGTGGCCACTGGTCTAGACGAGGGAAGCTACGTAGGGGGTTGTTGCAGTTGTGACATCGATGGAACCTCTCTTGTGGCTATCGTAGGGGCAACTCCTGGGTATCTCTTGTTCCTAGTCACTATGCTTATCATCCCTACATATCCTTGCATAGGATAATTTTGTTGCACCTCATTAACTTGAAGAGGTTTTGTCAGCGCCTCATGGGCAGGCAAGGGGTCTCTGAATACTCCCATATGTTGGTTTTTTGGCGCTACAGGGTTGTCCACCGCCAACATCTTGTCGTCAATGAGATCTTGTACCAAACCTTTGAACTTCCAACATACGTTAAGATCATGCCCCTTATGCCTGTGGAACCTACAGTACAAATCCTCTCGGTATCACTTAGGCTTTGGTGCATTGGGGTCTATAGTTTGAATCTCTAGAAGGTTGATCAAGTTCGCCACTGAAAAGCGGTTAAATAGAGAATCCCTGGACTCTGTGTAAGGAGTAAATTGTCGCCTAGGGTGACGCTGCTAATTTTTCTCCTACATTTGGTTTTCTCTCTCATAGTTGTTAGGAGGCACCACCTGATAGTTAGCCTTTTGAGGCTGTGTTGCTTGTGCCGGCTTAGGGATGTTGATGGCAACCTGATTAACCGTAGCAGGTTTCGGTTGCATGGTCCTTGGTTTAGTGTTCTTTGTCCATTATTTTTTCTTAGGTTTGGTGATCTCGCCATCCTGTATCTTAATCTCCTCGATAATTCTGGCTTGCGCGAGTGCTTCTTCTAAACTGACATATTGCTGCAGCTGCAATAGCACAAAGATTGATCTCAAATAGCTTTTGGAGAACATTTGGGTCAAGTCAGACATAGGAGGGAGGTAGGGTAGCTTTGAAAGCAACATCCTCCATCGGTTCCCATATGCCACCATAGATTCCTCCTCATACTGCTTGAGGCTAGCTAGATCACTTAGGGACACCTTTTTCTTTGTGTTGAAAGCGAAACATTCTAGGAACGCGTCCACTAGCTGATCTAAGTTACAGATGCTGTGCTTTGGTAATTGAGTAAACCAATCCGAGGCAGGGCCTGCGAATGTGGTTATAAATTTTCTTAATAACAAAGCATCGTTGTCTTGAATGCCAAAGCATTGGCTCAGGAATCGGGTCACATGCTCTTGGGCATATTATTCCCCTCTAAAGAGTGCCAACTGGGGCAATATAAAGTGTTCGGGGTATGGAGATGCCGACACTGACAGATGCACAAGATGACTACAGAGTTGGCATAAAGTAGGCTTTTGGGGCCCATAACTCTTGAGCTCCATAGTCTCTAAGTGTTCTAACAACACTTTGTACACATCGGAGGACTTGATCTCCTCCTCCTTGGTTTGCTTCTGCTGTGGGTTGTGGGGATCTTGAGGCCTTTGGAGGGATAGCTAGGTAGCACCCCTTCTGCCTTGATAGAGCATTTTAGCCCACTCTTCTTCTTGTTCATACTCCTCATAGGATTCCTAAGGAGTGGCTGGCCAAGTCCTATACACATGGGTGGGTGCCCGCGGAGGGTGCCCATCATTATTTCTAGGAGTGGCCTCCCGCTCAAGTCTAGTAGGTCGTAGAGGCAGTACTTGATAAGGTCACGTGGACCTCTCTCATACTAAGGGTTCAAGCCTCTCATACACTTCTACTTTATGCGTGTGAGGGATTGGAGCCTTTGCAGGCACATTGTTATGAAGCAATTCGACTGTCTGACGTTGAATGCGCTCTTTGTTAAGCCGACAAAGATGCTCTAACTATTCTTGGTCTTGTCTAAGTTGTGTGATTTGCAATTTGTAGGCGACATGTTTGGCAATCGCCAAGTCAATTTGTTCCGTCGTCTCTTGTTTAGGAAGCCTAGATGCCTCCCCTACATGTCTGTCTCGATAATGGTGATCCGAGATCCCTATGGGCTACTTCCCTCTATCGAGGTTAGTAGCATTCACTTGAGGTTCTGGCATTAATGGTCAATCCTCATACAAGGCAAGTGCGGAGGTACATCGCTCCCATGTTGTGTACTGCTCTTGAGGAATGTAGTGATCTCCCTCGTACTCTCTTTTGTATGGGTAAAAGGTGCAGGCAGAATTTTCTTGCCCTACTTAGAGAGCCTGATACTTTGGATATTGCCTAGTGTCTCTAACAGTAACACAGGGCAAAGGAGGGATGAAGAAATCATGTGGCCTCTCTTTTTGGACCCTCTATTTCTCTAGAGCAGTACACAATGCTTCATCACTAGGCCACCCATAACGAACTTCTACGGGAGGTCTAGTGTCTGTGTTGAGATCTACGTGTAGGTTATCCTCATGAAAGGGCCTATGTTGAGTGGGGGTACCCCTTAAGGAGGTGCCTCTATAGTCCTATTCTGTTACGGCATGATGGGGACTCTCTTGGGTGCCTTGCCGCCAAGGCGGGATGGCTAAGTCCTGAGGACTATATCGGAGGCGACTTGTCCCCCTTGGTGCACTTTTTGTAGCACTTGCCCATGATTGGGCTTGGCTACGAGTGAACACCATGGTGATGTGCTCCTAAAGATGAATAGATTTTTATCTTTTTTTAGGTTTTTTTTTTTACGCTACACTTAAACAGAAAGAAAACACACAATCAATGCAATGATTATCTTGTTTAAAGATTTAAAAGTGTGCCCTAAAATCTGGTTTAGTGTGTTTTGTTGTTTGTTTTTGAAAGATTTTTGTGAAAACTATTTAAATGCAATTATGAAGGCTCTTATGACTCCCAAAATGGTCGCCCCTTCAATATACCATTGTCGGACCGATATACCAACCTCTCTATATACCCGCCCTATGATGGGGGACTGAAAAATCGCACTCACATAATTCCCAAATTTTCTTCTATTAATCTGGAAAATACATACAGTAATAGCCCGTAGGCTTTACAAAAGCTAGCACTCAGCTTTGCTTTCTACTACACTCTACGCTTCCCATCAATCTTCCAATCCACCACCCCTAGTCTATTATAGAAACTAGGATTTTATAGAGGCTCTGACCCTCTGAAACATCTGCCACAAAAATCGGAGCACCAACCCGATTTATGGCACCACTCCGCACGACCCCTGTGATCGTCGCTTCCTGTTAGATCACTCTAACCGCCACTCCCTGTCATATTATTCTACGTGACCCATCCTCTTTGTTTCCTATGCTTCTGGATAATCACCCGCTTTTACTACACCCTGGGTGCCATGTGTTGTCCTCGTTCTGCAACCGTTGCCTAACCTCTGTCATCTTCTTCCTCCAGCTGCACTATAGCAGGGGTTGCGATATCACGACATGTCATGATATCGTGACATCTTCCTTTCCCTGCTCCTCCTTTTATTTTCTGGTTGCGATATCGTGACATGTCGTGCTATCATGCCATTTCTCTTCCTCGCTCCTCTTTTCCACTTCGGGTCACGAAATCATGACATCTTTTCTTCTTGCCTCCTCTCGCTCCTTTGGGTAGCGATTTCGTGACATGTCACAAAATTGTGACATCTTTTCGCTCCACCTTCTCTCTCTCCTTCACATCGTGAAATCGTGACATCTTCCTTTTTTGCCTCCTCTCTTCTCCTTCGGGTCACAAAACTGTGACCTGTCATGAAATTGTGACTTTTCGGCTCCCTTGCCTTCTTTTCTCCATCGGGTCGCAAAATCGTGACATGTCACGAAATCATGAAATCCTCCTCCTTTGGCTCCTTCACTCGCCCCTTCATCACGAAAATGTGACATGTCACGAAATCGTGACATTTTTCTTCCTTGGCTCCTTCTTCGCCTTTTGGCTACAAAACTGCGACCTATTGCGAAATCGTGACGTCTCCTTCTCCTTCGGCTCCTTCTTCGCCCTCAGGTCACGAAACCACGACATGTCACAAAATCATGACATCTGCTCCTTCTGTACTCTCCTTCTGCTCCTAGGTCACGAAATCATGACATGTCACGAAATCGTGACATCTTTGCTTGTAGCCTTCTCCTTCCAGCTTGGGTCACGAAATCGTGACATGCCACGAAATCGTGACATCTTCTTCCTGTTGGCTCCGTTCTCCATTTTTGTCACGATATCGCGACAACTTTCTCCATCTGCTCCTCTCTCCTCTTCGTGTCGCGATATCGCGACACTTTTCCTATCGCGATATCATGGCAGGTTTTTTTCTCCTCGCCCTCTTTGCCTTTTTCTGTCGTGATTTCATGACACATCGTGAAATAGTGACGTTTTTCCTCCTTAGGAAACTTTTCTGAAGTGGCACTCCTGCCACTGGATGCTTCTGCATCAAGTGCTGCTGGATGCTCCTGCATCAGACACCTGGGGTTGGTGGAGAAGTGATCTTCACTTCTGCATTGTCTGGTCACTGCCTTCTGCAGCACCTCCAGACATTCATTTGCCTCTACAGCTTGTTCCAACCCCTTCTCCTGGTCCAAACAACTTTTGCCTTCCTCCAGACAGATTCTCCCACTACTGCACACTTCCTCATCTACAGCCTGCTTCAACTCCTTCTCTTGGCCAGTTAAATTTTTGCCTTCTTCCAAGTAGATCCTGGCGCTGCTGCACACCTCTTTGTTCATAGCTTTCAATGGCTTCATCTTCTGTTTATCCTCATGTTGTCTGTGCAGCTCCCTTTGTAGGGCTTTCACTTGCCTCTGCAATTTTATTCTAAGCCACTCCTATTGCAGGGCTTTAAATTGCCTCTGCAATGCCTCAAACTCTTCCACTGTCATCATATCGCTCTTACTGCCACGACTTCTTTATGGATGCATTTTTCTTTGCTTTCCTCACAAAGCTCAACCGATCCTGGTGTAGCTGCCTCACTTTCGATGCTCTGCTAACATGCTCAGGGATCCTAAACTCTCTCTTCTCTCTTAGAACCCTACCATAGATCCTAGCGCAAACTGCCTCATGGCCGGTGATCTGCTTGCGCACTCAGGAACACTAGCTCTGATACCACTGATGGGGGACCAAAAAATTGCACTCACACAATTCCCAAATTTTCTTTTATTAATCTAGAAAATACATACAGTAACAGCCCACAGGCTTTATAGAAGCTAGATCTCGGCTTCGCTTTCTACTACACTCTACACTTCCCGTCAATATTCCAATCCACCACCCCTAGTCTATTACAGAAATTGGGTTTTTATAGAGGCCCCGACCCTCTGAAACATCTACCACAAAAATCGGAGCACCAACCTAATTCATGTCACCACTCCGCATGACCCTTGTCATTGTCACTTCCTGTCAGATCACTCTGACCGTCGCTCCTTGTCAGATCACTCTGACCCATCCTCTTCATTTCTCGTGCTTCTAGGTAATCCCCCACTTTTACTACACCCTAGGTGCCACATGTCGTCCTCATTCTACAACCGCCGCCTGACCTCTATCGTCTTCTTCCTCCAGCTACACTGTAGCATGGGTCACGATATTGCGACATCTTCCTTTCCCTGCTCCTCCTTTTATTTTTTGGTCGCGATATCGTGACATGTCGCGCTATCGTGACATTTCTCTTCCTCGCTCCTCTTTTCCACTTTGGGTCATGAAATCATGACATGTCATGATTTCGTGACATCTTTTCTTCTTGCCTCCTCTCGCTCCTTTGGGTCACGATTTTACGACATGTCACAAAATCACTACATCTTTCCACTCCACCTTCTCTCTCTCCTTCACGTCGTGAAATCACGACATCTTCCTTTTCTGCCTCCTCTCTTCTCCTTCGGGTCGCGAAACTGTGACTTATCGCGAAATCGTGACTTTTTGGCTCCCTTGCCTTCTTTTCTCCATCGGGTCACGAAATCGTGACATGTCACGAAATCACGACATCCTCCTCCTTTGGCTCCTTCGCTCGCCCCTTCATCGCAAAAATGCAACATGTCACAAAATCACGACATCTTTCTTCCTTGGCTCCTTCTTCGCCTTCTGGCCACAAAACTGTGACCTGTCATGAAATCGCGACGTATCCTTCTCCTTCGGCTCCTTCTTCACCCTCAGGTCGCGAAACTACATGTCATGAAATCGCGACATCTTCTCCTTCCGTACTCTCCTTCTGCTCCTGGGTCGCGAAATCGTGACATGTCATGAAATCGCGACATCTTTGCTTGCAGCCTTCTCCTTCCAGCTTGGGTCACGAAATCATGACATGCCACGAAATCGCGACATCTTCTTCCTGCTGGCTCCGTTCTCCATTTGTGTTGTGATATTGCGACACATTTTTTGTCGCGATATCACGACAACTTTCTTCGTCTGCTCCTCTCTCCTCTTCATGTCGCGATATCGTGACACTTTTCCTATCATGATATCGCGACAGGTTTTTTTTCTCCTCGCCCTATTTGCCTTTTTCTGTCGTGATTTCATGACACGTCGTGAAATCACGACGTTTTTCCTCCTGAGGCAACTTTTCTGAAGTGGCTCTCCTGCCACTGGATGCTTCTGCATCAAGTGCTGCTGGATGCTCCTACATC
>JAQPPZ010008779.1:0-21268 GCA_028583015.1 Wollemia nobilis | reverse complement strand
ATATCTATTGAAAGACATATTTATAACTCATCTTGGATCCCCTATAACATATCCTGCTAAAATCATGAGCAAAAACCACAAAAATATTGGTCGCTAGGGCCCAAGGGCCTCGAAAAAAAATCTCTAAAGCTACTTGCACTCAACACAAATGAAAACCTCGCACATTTTCTCATTTTCCATGTTAAATATTTCTTGTGAGATATTGAGTTTCTAGAAGTTGATGTATTTCTTTATAACCCTTCATATAGTCTGCATAATTTGTTATTATAGGTTAGGTTGGAGGAAAAAAATAAGGTGAAATACTAATGAAGGTAAATATGTCGAAGCCTTCGATAAACTGACAAAGATGGTGTACCTTTTAATGATCTTTGGTAAAAAACATTGAGGCTTGTTATTAACATAGACTTTTTTAGTTTTATGTATTTTTTTTAGCTGATGTATCTTATTTTTGAAAAGTTGACATCGATGGCAATTGCATTGTAGGAATAATGTTTAAAATTATTAAAGTCCATCTAGAAGAATAATCATTATATAATTATCTCCTTGTTTGATAGTGAGTTTTTGAATAATTTTTTTTATCATTACATTTGATAATAAAACCATCCAATGTTGAACCTACCTTTGAGATAAGTGCATGGAATATCTACTTAATCATATCATACTAGGGAGGATTAATCCTTGGTTTTAGCGTATAAATAATTTGTAATCTATAAGAGGATTAATTATAAATATTTCATAATATAATATTGAAAAGTATTAGAATTATTTTAAAGTAAATGTTGTTGTTTGAAATGTATAAATGAGATCTTCATTGATATATTCCAATTCTAATAAATAATACATATTTATTATATGCATTATGCAACTTAGAACTATGAAAAGCAATCGTAGTATGTTCATGTATGAACCAAAATTCAAAAGGGTTCATGTAAGTGAGTCTTAATTTCCCCAAATATTTAGGTAATAATGCATATTTCTAATGAAGTATAAATTTTGATCAAAGGAAAATTTATATCTGTTATAGTAAACAAAATTGCATGATAGATCCTTATATAAGTGTACATTGTTATTGAATGTCATTAGAAGTGTTGAAAAATAATATAATGATTATTTTAGTGTAGAAAGGTCTACAAATGCATGCTAATTTCATCATGATAAAAATAATTTTCCACAACAATTATTATTTTAGGAAGTAATAAAGTTAATGGTGATCTTTATTCTAAGGATAACTCTGTTTTCCAATATTTTGAGTTGAACCTTGTGTTTATAAAAATATGAAACTATGAATGGGTCAATATAAAATTAAAATTATGTTTTGATATGATTATCATTCTTGGTAAATGGGATAAAAATAAAAATCACATCAATTTTGTAAAGGGTTAGCATTTATACTGAAGACTTTGATTCTCATTGATGTGTGTAAAATTTTTGAACTAGGGGATGGCTTATGAATGACTATATTATTCTATAAATAGTTATGGATAATATATAGACTTGAGAATTAATATATATGAATACATTTAGTGCAACAATAGATATCTTCAATTAAAGAATAATAATATTCAACTTGCATCATGGAATGTTTAGGTTATAACTTCAAGAGATAGTAATTAGACTGATATTACTATATTTAGTTATCAAATTTTGAAAAAATATGCTATGTTTGGAAACCCAATAAAAGTATTTATTACAAATAGAATGATGATATATGGTGATATGGGATCTCTTTGATAGAGTCTTATTTTTATTTAAATAACTAGAATGGTGATTCAATAAAAGTATTCAAAAGAGGCTATGGCATAATTTCAAAGTGAAAGGCTTTAAGAAAATTATGCAAAAGAATTATCCAATGAAATCATATTCCATTAATAATCAATAGATCTAACTTCATGAGCATTTCATTCTTGATATCCCAAAATAATTGGAAATTTTTTATGGTAATCTATCAAGCCTTGTGCCTTACCTTATTCATTCTTGTAACTATGTTTTTTTAGCTTTTAAAATTGTATTGGATGCAATATTTTTGTATTTTTATCTTGAGTTACTATAGTGGGATTACAACCAAGGATTTTCTCATGTTGAGCATAATTATTCTCCTTAATTTTCTAGAATAAATTACTGAAAGTAGGATATTGCTTCTTATTGAATATCTATCACAAAGAAAGATTTATCTCCATCAGCTTTAGTAATACACCTTAAAAATAACTAGTTTTAATGGCTATATAGACTTGTGAAATAGGGTTGAGTTCTTATCTCTATCCTTTAAGCACTTATTCCTTGATTGTTTAATCCAATATTTATATTTTTTACTTCAAATTCTTCTAACTAATATATTATGAAGGCATACATAAAAATATTATTTATGGACTAGATCTAAATACTTAATATTCTATTGTATGCTTTCCATTTATTGAATAACCTCTCCCTTTCGATGAATTTTTTTTTCCAAAACATGTCTATTTCTATTCTTTAAAATGAGCTTTTATGAATCTAATCTTGTAGAACAAGACTTAATAGGCATAATCTTGGCATCATGTACCTTTAGTGCACCATTACTTCATAAAATATTCTAAATCTAGATATTTTATACACATTTAAAATTAAAAAAAGTATTATAAAGCCTTTAAAATTGTTGTAGTTCTAAGGGAATTTTCTAATGGTCAAATATAATTTAATATAAAATGGTGATGTAAGAGGAAGTTTATCATTCTTCCCATAAGCTTTTGAGAAGAAAGTGATCCAATTTTTTAGCAATATGTCCTATGACACCCTTATGTTGTTTTAGGTGTAGATGTCATTAGTCAAATGGACATAAAAAAATTTATAGAATGAGATATACCTATATAACAAGTTGATAAATTGGTTTAGTAAATATATTCCTCCATTATTTTATTCCAATAAGAGGAGAGAACTAAAATCCCATTAAATAACCCATAAAGAGTTATATTCCGTTTCTAACCATGCATTCATATGGCTTGATAGAGAGCTAGCTTTTCAACAAATGTAGTAGGGGAATAATAATTGGATATCATGATATCCTTGTTCAAACCTCTTAAGTATACATTAGAAGATATATTCCTCTAAATCGTAGATCATTTTCATTTGAAAGTATGTGAAATGCAAAAGATTCATGCTACCTTCCAACTATCCTTAGAATAATAATGTAAAGTATTGGTCTTATTTCTAATTTTTGTTGGATATATTAAATGCTTCATTAATTCTAAGTTTTTTCCCCTATGGTAAAATTATTGGATGATCTTTAACTAATATCTTAACAATCTTTTGCTAGACCTTGATATCTTGACTTCTCGTACATTATGAGATTATCATGGATTGGGGGCACTAGAATAGTGGAGGTCTAGCTTCTTTATTACCATACCTCTCAATGTTGCTTTCCAATGAGTCTTATATTTTTTGACATATCACATTGCTTGACTATTACATTAGTTCTTATTAGAATTTTGATCCCATATTTTATTGTGCCTCATGTTATATCTACTTACTTCTTCATTTTTTACTTTAAACTTGTATGTATCCTTTTGGGATGTTATAAAATTTAATTTATATTAACATCTTTTAGTTGGTATCCATTGTTCCCTTTATTTTCCACCACCATAAGGCCATATTTACTATAGTGTGAAATAATTACTAATCATTTAAAGTATCTAGATCCTAAAATACAACCTAGGAAAAAATAAAAGAAGTGTGGGTATTTTTATGTTTAGCATCTATAAATTACTAAAATAAATTTGGTTCACCTTACTTAGATTCAATTAAGGAAGAAACTAAGATTAATATTTATCCTAGGAAGAATTTGGTTTTTACATATACAATATTTGCTATCTTCTCCAAGGTTTCTCCCAAAATTTTAAATTGATTTATAGGGAGGTTAGGTTCATACCCTCCTCTTATTATCCTATATTCCCTTGATGATTTCTATGATGAATATTGATAAATCCATCATTTATTATGTTGTTGTTGGATTATCTAAATAACTTAACTTATTATTTGTTTTTTCAAATGGAATTATAGTTCTTCCCATATTGGAGGACTCTGCTAGGTGACATGTATCTTTTTATATTAGCTACAGTATTTATTTCATAAATTTTGATGTCATTCTAGATATTCACAAGATGTGTCATCACACTTTCTTATACATATAGCAAACATTTTTTGTATAAATGGTCATAACTTAAGTAGCAATCCTCTCTTTTGTTGTAATGTGAGAGATACCAAGGTAAGTATCTAGGGATTTCCATAGCATTTCCAATATCTCCTTTTCCAAAATTTCAATATAAGGGGAAAATAATTATAATCTAAAATGGTAATTCTATGGAGAGTTTCTTTGTTGGGATGAAGTATAAATATTATGGCTTCATGGAAAGGCTTGCATATTTATAAAAGTAGAGGGCACATTAAAAAATGTGCTTATAATCAATGAGGTTTGTAAAATTTATTATAAATTAATCATTTGTTCCAAGAGCAATTTTTATATCCCCATATAGATACCACCTGTTTTGTGTTGAATCTTTAACATTTTTATGGTGATGGGTATTTCCATGAACATACAAATCATCACCTTTGATGTGATTTAATATATCATCTACAATCAACTATGGTTGTAAAACTAGACTGGGATCATTAGTTGTTGTTTGAAGAATGTTTTTGGGTAAGAATTTGCAGAGTATAATTTTTACTATTAATACTATTAGTTGAGATCTCCTTTAGCCCTAAGACAACTAATTTTAAGGAGAAGGTAAACTTATTTCTTTGTTCCTTATATGATTTTTTCATTGGCAAACCTTAATATGCTAAGAGGTATAATCAAGTTAGAATAAAAACAAACCAAAGAGTTGCAATACTAAAAACCTCAAAGTGGGTAAATCATATTTGATGGCAATGATATAAAATTATTTTAAGTTTTTGCTTTGCATGATTAAGTTTTTTTTCTTTGCATTATTAAATCATAAAATTTAATTTTTGATTAGGGTAAAGACAAGGTTTTTTGAAAGGGCAGATGATTCAAGGTTTTTTTATTTTGACAAATGATTGATGTTCATTGTTTTAAACATATTTAAATCCATATTCACCTAATATCCATGTAGATATATGCAGGTCTCTATTTTGAGTCTATTCTTTAGTTTAGTTTTGATTTTACAAGTGCTAACATGTTTCAAAGTTGAAATTTAAACCTAAAATAATGTTGATTTCTTGAAAAGGAATCAGAGAGGTGATTTTGTATCACCAAAGCCATGAGTAATAATGGATACTCAAGTACAATAACCTTCCACTTGTGGAATATTATATCATAGAAACAACTTCCACCATGTCAAATTATATATATATATATATATATATATATTTATTTATTGAAATAATATTTCTTATACACATCCACCATGGGGCGTCTTTGCCGGTAGACCACACTCACGAACTTAATAATATATATTTTTAAGTTCTGAAATCCATAATACCTTTGATTGATTCAATTACAATAACCTTTCACTTGTGGAATATTATATCATAGAAACAACTTCCACCATGCCAAATAATATATATATTTTAAGTCCTGAAATCCATAATACCTTTCATTGATTCAATTACAATAACCTTTCACTGGTGGAATATTATATCATATTCCACCATGCCAAATAATATATATTTTTAAATCCAAATAATATATATTTTTAAATCCTGAAATCCATAGTACCTTTGATTTTAGGTTCTATCTAAATTTTCATTTGTATAGTAATGCCGTGTGTATATCTAAACTTTGTTCACCATAAGTCAACCTTATGGTGTAATAAAACAAGCATACATTAAATATATATTGTATATTTAGTGTATAAAACAAGCATACATTATATATATATTGTATATTTAGTGTATAAAACAAGCATACACTAAAAGGTCAACTGTTAGCCCGCGAATAGAAGCCGCTTACCTCTGATGCGCGCGCTGATTGAATTCTACATGGCTGCGTTTTTTAATCGTGTACTGTTCGTGGAGACACGTGCATTTTTTAATCGTGTACAGAATTCAATGAGCCAACCTCCCTTATTATTTTTAATAGAAGCCGCCAGTCGCTGAATACATCCATTGACTCGGTTTTGTTCCCTGTCTCTCCACCATTCCATTAGAGTAGATATGCCGCTTTATTTTAAGGGGCAGGTGCCGAATAAATAAATAAAGAGGTTTCGTTGGTTCCGCAGCGCTGGTCTCTAACAACGTTAAACTTCAGATGAACAATCGCAGAGTATACGCTGGTCTTGGTACGCGGCATTTATTTATTCGCGAGCTATTATAGGAATGACCTGCTAACAGTTGACCTTTTATGGAGGTAGGCTGCAATGGTAGCGATGGGACATCCTCCCCGCAATTGTGGTTTCCATTTATTTGTTTCCATAATCAATCCATGCATGCCTTGTAAGTCAATTTTTCAACGTTAAATAATTAATAACCCCTCGTCTGTCAAACGCCTCTCCTTCACTTTCAAGGATTTTCCAAAAAAAATAAAAAATCGTTTGCTATTGGTGTAACTTCACGCTGCTGTCATGCTCATCGCAGTTGCTATCCTTGAATGTTGGAGTTGAGTTGAGTCAAGTTGCGAAGATCTTCCAGTCCTACAACCATACATATATATATTTGTTTAGTGTATGCTTGTATTATTACACCACAAGGTTGACTGACTTCTGGTGAACAAAGCTTAAATATACACACGGCATTACTATTCAAATGGAAATTTAGATAGAACCTAAAATCAACGGTACTATGGATTTCACGATTTAAAAATATATATTATTTCGTATGGTGGAAGTTGTTTCAATGATACAATATTCCACAAGTGGAAGGTTATTGTACTTGAATCTTGAGCATCGATTATGACTCATGGCCCTTGTGATGCAATCTCACAATCCCTTCTCCGATTTTTTTTTAAAGAAAACAACATTATTTTAGATTTAACTTTCAACTTTGAAACATGTTAGCACTTGTAAAATCAAAACTAAACTAAAGAACAGAATCAAAATAGAGACCTGCATATATCTACATGAATATTAGGTAAATATGGATTTAAATATGTTTAAAACAATGAACATCAATCATCGTTCTGGAAATTCCAGATACAACAGGTCCTCATAGATGGTGATGCTTCATATAGTCGTGATGAATAGGATTAGTTAAAGTTAATTAATTTTTATTTTTTTAATATTTTGTATAGGCAACTCGCATATCTGTTGTTGGAGAAGAATCAGATTCTATAACTCACATTAACATGTTTCAGCGACTTATTTTTTGAAGGAAGAACATATACTCATATATTAAGAAAACAAAAGTTACATCATGTCAAGTTTAAAATAAAATAGCACATAAAAACACCAAATACAACTACTTATGCTGAGTAATGTCATAAACTATTCTATAACTATCATAGAAAAGAGCTGATGTGTGAAAGATATATTTGGTAAGCGGCTATGCGAGGGTTTCATCTGGGTTGAGTGCAAGCAGCTCTAGAGGTTGGTTTTTAGGGCCTTCGGGCCCTAGCGGCCAATATTTTTATGGTTTATGCTCAATATTTTAGCAGGAAATGTTGCAGGGATACAAGATGGGTTAGAAATTTATCTTTCAATAGATCATACCGTGAACTTGAGTGACAACGGCTTCCAATTTGCTGCACAAAAGAAAAGTGAAAACCATACCTTTCCACGACGTCTAGGGCAAGGATTAAAGAGATCACGAAACAAGTTTCAAGCAGTCGATCAAAAAATGGCTCATATCTCAAGTTAATCTAGTGCTAAGGTGCACCCACAAAATAATTATACTATGAAAACCCTTGTCAAGGGTAAGAATTTCGAAGACTCAGTCCCAAAAATGAATTTTAGGGATGCCCTTCGTGGTGGACAGCCTCAGCCCAATGCTAATATCAATATTAGGGCTTCCCATAAACCTCTAAGAATGCCTAAGATTGATCCCAGGAAAACGGAGTCGGGATGTCTTAAAGAAGTTGATGGAACTCCTATTGTTAAGCTTGATATGGGTAACATTCAGTTCGGCATTGAAGATTTGGAAAAAAGAGGACTAATTTGTCGGTTCATGGGTTTTCATCCGAGTCTATCTACTTTCAAAGTCTGGGCTGCAAAGAGCTATAAAACTAAAGGTGAGTTACAAATCTCTATTTATCCAAATGGTTATTTTCTTGTTTTATTTGCTAATAATGAAGATAGAGAGAAAAATTTTCAAGGGGGTCCTTGGTTTTTTGGAAGGGCAGGGCTTTTCATGAAGCCCTGGCATACTAAATTTAAAGTCAAAGAAGAGATGCCTTCTATAGCTCCCGTGTGGGTTAGACTCTTTGGCCTCCCTATTGAATTTTGGAATCCTACTATTTTTTATTCAATTGGAAACTCTTTAGGAACTTTTATGATGACTGTTGATTGTACTCAAAATTTTGAACATATTATTTATGCTCGGATTTGTGTTTTAATGGATTTTGAAAAACCCCTACCTAAAAAGATCACATTACAATTTGGGGAAGACACTTGGGAGAAAGTAGTGGACTATGAGAACATTCCTTTTCGTTGTATAATTTGCCATGAATATGGTCATTTGGCCAGTGCTTGCCCAAATAAAATTCTTGATCAAACTAAAGAAGATATAAACTCAGCAGGTTTCCAAATACCTAAGAAGAAGAATACTCAGAAAAAACTAGATATGAAGGATCAGTCAAAGTCATTTGCTAATATGTTTGAAATCCTTTCGACAAATGATGTCCCAAGTGAGGAAGAGGAAATAATGGAAACTAAAATCTTACAAACACAATTTAAATATGAAGGGAAGAACTCAAAGACAAACCAACAAATCAAAGGTTTTCAATAGAAAAAAAAAGGAGAAAATTTACAGAAGAAAAAAAATATTTCAAATGTCAAAACTTCAAATAATGTAGGAACCAATATAGACTCGGTTGAACCATCTAGTAAAATTTTGGTTGTGTATGAGCATTCTTCAAGTTTAGAAGCCATCTCAGATTCAATTGGAATAAGTCAAGAAACAGGGAAAGCAAATTGAAGATAGATTCTAATCAAAAAGTAGGTTGCAAGACCAATCAATATCATATGGTAAAATAAGGTGAAAAGGTTGTAGAGGAAGGTAGGATTAATGCCCTTCCCAAATTTTTTAGCCTTGCTATTAATGAAGATCATCACTTGGAATATTAGAGTACTCAAAGGGAGTCTTTCAAAACAAAATGAAATTAGAATAATGATTCATACAAATCATCCACATCTTATTTTCCTTCAAGAAACAAATATGTCAATGGAGGATATGGACTTAATTGTCAGTAAAATTTGGCCAGCTAGAAAAGTGGTTTCTCTCAGTTCCAAAGGGACTTCGGGTGGCATTGCTTGTCTTTGGGACCCAAAAGAGGTAGTTATTCACGATATGGTTTGCAGTTGGGGTTTGTTGGCTATAGCTATTCAAAGTAGACATTCCAACCAGATTATGCTCTACATTACTATTTATACCCCGACTTCTTTGGAGGAAAAAAGAAGACAGTGGAAAGATGTTACTCATATTATCTCTCATTTTCCTAAAGCTTGGATCTTGATCGAAGGAGATTTCAATACCATCCTCTCTCTGGATGAGAAAAGGGGGGAAATAGAAATTTGGACAAAAGCACTGACCTCGTGAGCGAATATATTGCAAACCTCCATCTTGTGGATATCCAACCAGATATTGCCCTGTAGACTTGGTCTAACAGAAGGTAAGGCTTAGCTTGTATAATGGAGAGATTGGATAGGTTTTTGCTCTCTGAAAATTTCTTAATCCATGGTCACATTCCTAAAGTGAAGACTCTTAATAATGTTGTTTTGGATCATTGGATAGTCATGGTGGAAATGTGGAAAACCAATCTGAGTTTCTCTCCTTTTTTTTTCAATTAATGTGTCTTAGAGACATTTCCTTCAGACCTCGTGTGCAAAAATTGTGGAAGGAAGGTAAACCTAGGCATGGGACTAAGATGTTCTATTTTGCCAAAATACTACAATACATTAAATCCAAAATCAAGACTTGGAACTGGAAAGAGTTTGGGGATGTTCATAAAAAAACATGAAGTTATTGCTCATCTTGAAAATTTGAATAAGAAAATCCATTTAGATGGCCTCACAAAGAAGAGAAGTGCAGATGAAATTAAACTCACAACTCAATTAGAGGAATGGAAAAAAAGAGAAGAAATCTTATGGAAGCAAAAATCTAGAATTCAATGGCTCAAAGAAGGATTAAACCTTCTAAGGCAACCATATTAAAGGGGATGTGAGTATTAGTAAGATGGATAGGACTAGAAATTGGCAAGCTCCTCCTAAGGATTTTGGAAAATTCAATACTGATGGAGCCTCTAGAGGGAACCCTGGAAAACCTAGTGTGGGAGGAATTGGTAGACTTTTAGATGGCTCCCTGGTTTTTACTTTTGCTGAGAATTTGGGTATTCTTTCCAATAATCTTGTTGAGGAGTATGGTATCCTCGGAGGCCTTCAGGAGGCTACTAAGGTTGGATGGGAAAATGTGTTAGTTGAGTCTGACTCTCAACTTATGATTAATCTCTTGAAGACTCCTTCTAAGAATCATAAGGTGGATTGGAGAATAAAAAGAATTATTCAGAAGATTCAGTTAATCCAGATGGGATTTTTGAAAGTTGATTACAATCATGTGGTCAGAGATCAAAACAAGAGTGTTGATGCTTTAGCTAATTGGTCTTTGGACAAAGGTGATATTACTTGTTATGGCCACCCTCCTATATGGTGGGCTTCTCAAATTAGGGAAGCTCTTATTTCTATCATTTCTTTGGATGGCTCCAGTTTCGAAGGTACCTAGTTTCTTCTTGTTTTTTTTTTTTTTGCTTCTCTTTGGTTCATTCAGTTTTTTTTAGTTCTCTAGGTCATTCTATTCTTTATTTTGTTTCCTCTGTTGATTCTTGCCTTAATAGTCTTCTAGTCTAGATAGGTCATTGTTTTGTTCATTTTTTTTTCTTTTTTATTTTTTATTTTTTTTGTTTAGTTTTTTAAGGTGGGTGGGTTGTTTTGTTTTGTTTTGTTTTTGTGTTCTTTGTGTTGTTTTTTGTTGTTCTTGTGTTTTTGTTGTTTTGTTTTTTTTTTATGGTTTTTGTTATTGTTCTTGTGTTTTTTTCGTTCTTGTTCTTGGGTTTCTCTTTTTTTGTGTTATTTCGTGTTTTTATGTGAGTGTTTTATATGTTATTTGTTTTTATTTATTGTCTGTTGTTGGTTGTTTTTTATTTTTATTTATTTATTTTATTTTTTAGGTTTTGGTTGTGTTTATTTTTCATGTTTTTTTGGGTTATGTCTTTGTAGTGTTCTGTTGTTTTTGTCTTGTTTGTGTTTTGTTATGTGGTTTGTGTTGTGGTTTCTTTTATTTTATTGTGCATGTTTGGTTGTGCTTTTGTTTTTGACACACTCAAGGAGCATGTTTTTTATTTTATTTTATTATTTTTTTTGTTATTTACTTATTTTTAAATTGGTTTTGTATGTTTGTTTTCTCCTTGAGTATGTCAAATGTGGTAGGCCAGGTCCGAGTCCTAGGCATTTTTGGCGGAATGGATACCCCTGCCTCCTTGGGTCTTACCCAAAAGTGGCATCCTTTTTGGGATGTTTTCCACAAATAAAAAAAAAATCATAGAAAAGAGCTATAAAATACTAAATCATAGCTAACTGATAATCGAAATACTCAAGTATGCAATAATAGTCTTCTTGTCTTCCAGCATCATGAAGTCTATCAAAGAAGAACCTGTATTTGTCCTTGTAGCTTCTCATATTCTGAGTAACTTGTAAAAAAATTTTAAAACTTGTGTATTCTAAAAGACCCAATAAGTGATCTCTGCAAATTTTGAAAAATCTTCTTATTTCTATACACTCATATAATCCATAATATATTTGATGATAATATAAGCCAAAAAATATTCAAATGTTTATGCATATGAGAAATAAAACCCAGTAAAATATGTTGTGTAGTCATAGTATCATGAATGTTCCATCCCTACATAGTATACAAGAACATGTGCCAAATATCATGAGCAAAGAAGCAGTTAAAAAAAATATGTTCAATTGAATCAAGAACTCTACAAATAGAACAACTCATAATATTATTAGAATCATTCAAAATATGCAGTATTTGGAGCAAAAGAAGCCATCTAAACCAAGATTTCTTAGGTTCCAAGTGACTGGACAAAATATGCTGCAAAATAACCTGACCATAAGACGCTGAAAGATTCATATGTCAAACTCTATTGATATGCATAATGATATCATTAGTATCAGCAAAAATATTATATAACTTCCTGGAAGCAATTTTATAAAACTGAACATCACCTTTCCAACACACATTATCAAACAAAAATTGTTCATCTGAAACAAAATTAGGAGAATTCAACTGCAAAAAAGAAGTTCTTAAGAAATAGTATGTCTTTTTTTGTGAAGCAAGAAGACCATACTGAGTCTTAAGAGAATCCCAAGATCTCAAACTACCATTATCAAGAATATCAGCAAACTTCATTAACCTAATAGGAAGAAAAAACTAGGCTGAAGCATAATATATAGTATATGATGACAAAATATTTTGACATATATGTAGCCTACCAGCATTAGAAACAAATCTCTTATTCCATTTAGAAAACTTAGTAGATATCCTTTCCTTAACCCAAATTTACATATTCTTAAGATTAGGATCTAGAGCAAAAGGAATGCCCAAATACCGAATTTGTCTCGTAGGACAACCCCACTGTACATTAAATTTGACCAACCAAGGAGGGGCAACATTGTCCCAACTTAACAAAATTGAATTGGATCTAGCAATTTTTGCACCTGAAACAATGCAAAAATAGTCAAGTTTTGCAAACAAGAAATCAAATTTTTTCTCTATCAGCTTAACAAATATAGAAGTATCATCAAAAAAATGGATGTTCACAATATCTTGACCATTCGAGAGCACAATACCCTTAATAACAAGACTAATAACATTCTCTCTGAGCAGATAAAATAAAGCATCATTGGCTATAACAAAAAGAGCAGGCGCAAGAGGGCATCCTTGCCTTATTGACCTTTGTAACACAATAGGATAAAAAATAAAGCCATTAATTTCAATATAAGCAACAGCATCTAATAATAAGACCTTCACCATATCACAAAACTTAGAAGGAAAACCAAAAGCTTCAAGAACCTTAATAATAAAATTCCACTCCACTCTATCATAAGCCTTCTCAAAATCTAGCAACAACATTCCAACATTCTAACCTAAAAACTTAGACCAATTCAAGGCTTCCCAGCTGGTAAGAACATTTTCTAATATATACCTCCCTTTAACAAAACCTGTTTGAGAAGGATTTATATATTTAGGAAGATAATTAGTAATTCTCAGCGTCAAAATCTTAGCAAGGATTTTATATGAAATATTTAGTAAGGTAATCAGCCTCCAGTTCTTGACTAGAGACTTATCACCATCCTTAGGAAGCAATTTTATAATACCCGTATTAATATCTTTACCCAAGGATCCATTATGAATAGCCTTTTCATACACCTGACAGAGATATTCACTTATCCATCCAACATTCTTTTTATAAAATTTAATAGGAAGTCCATTAATTCCATGAGCCTTATCATTATGAATAGACTGTATGGCCTTAATAATTTCATCTTTAGTAATAGGACCACCTAAAGATTCAGCTTCCTGTAAAGAAATTTTCTTAGTAATTAGGGAACAACAATATAACCTATCATTATATCTTGAATTGTTATATTATGATGTAAATAACTCCTGAAAATAGTGAAAAAACACCTTCATTATGCCCTTATCATCACAGATCAACTATTGTCCATTCCAGATTCCAATAATTTTTTCCAAAATAGCTCTTTCTCTAATGTACTTAAAGAAAATTTTTGACCTTTTATCACCAACCTATAACAAATTAAGTTTAGCCTGAGCTCTTTGCCTTTGGATTTTCTTCATTTGTAGTTTTTTAAGCTTATTTTTCATAATAATTAAGTCTTCTTGGACATGAGTATTACCAGGATCTGATTGTAAAATAGATTCCAGGTGAAAAATGTTACTATGAAGCATATTTTCTAACTTTTCATTTTTAAAATCTTGTTGTGTACTAATGGATTGAAACACTCTTCTCTAGCCATTAACATTCATATTCCATCTATTAATGGGACTAGCATGTTTATACAACCACATATTAATTTCTCTCAAAGTGAAAATAGCATCATTGCAATCAACTAGGTCTAATAAGGAAAGATTCAACAAAAATTTCCAAGCAGGCCTTACATGATGAAGGATTTCATTCTAAAATTTTAGATTAACAATAATAGGAAAATGGTCTGATAAAGCATTTGGAACTATATGAACTCTAATACCATCATCCATTTGAGTAAAGTGGAAAAATGAACTAGTAGCATAGAATATGTCCAATCCAAAATAAATTCTATTAACACCTTTCTGCATATTGCACCATGTAAACCACAAACCTTGATGGTGAGCATTATAGAAGTTGAGGTGAGTACAGGAAACCCTAACCCTAACGATGGTTTTAATTGTGCTAGTGATGATTTTGGTGTGCACAAGGGTGTGAAATAGGTAGATGTGGGGTCTTTTATAGCCAGCGACGGTTTCTAGGGGAGCTATGGTAGTATTTGGAGTCAGAATGATAAGGTGTATGTTCATGGGGTGGTGCATGTGGGTGTTGGCAAGAATCTTGAATCTTCTGTTCATGGGCCAGATTCTATTCATAGATTGCAGGTTGTTGTTTCTAGGAATCAAGGTGTAGATACTATTATAATATCCACTTATGGGGGTGGGGAAGTACCGAAGAAGTCCTTCAAAGATGTTGTGGCTACAAATTGCAATGGATATGTGTCAAACAATGCAAAGTTTTTCATCAAAGAAAGTAAGTTGGTCTCTACAAAATCCGTTAAGTATACGCTTGTCCCAAACCATGATATGCTTGTGGCTTTAAATAATGAATAGTCTAGATTGAAGTCCATGGCTATTTATTTTGTTTCTCTTGATGTAAAAATGTTACCTTCTCACCATTTTTTTTGATGATTGGTTAAAAAATGTTTGGGGTAAGAGGCTCGATATAGATTTTTCTTTCTACCAGATGGTTCAAAAGGTAATTTTCATGATTATGTTCAAAACTAGCCAAATGCAAGCTAGGGTTTTGTAAAAACAATTCTAGACTATAGGAAAATCTGTATTTAGACCTTTTTCTTAGACACCAGAGGTTTTGAATGAGGAGATTTTTGCTGCTTCTTACCCTATATGGGTAGTTGTAAAACATGTGCATCTTGTTCTTTGGTCTTTTTTGTGTTAGTTGATAGCATATTTTGGCAAGGTATTGAAAATAGAAGAACCCAGAACTATTTTACCACATATGGATGCACGGTTGCTCGTATCTTTGAATCTTGGGGTGGGTTTTATGACAAAAATTAAGTTAGAATATGGAAATGAAATTGTATCTTATAAATTTAAGTTGCTTGGGGGAATGAATGTTTGTTTTATTTGTAAAACTGAGGGTCATGTAAGAAGAAATTACCCCATGATTATTAACAAGAAAAAAAATTATGTTCCTCCTGTAGCCATGGCTGTAAATACATCTGGTTCTTCTGATGGTCATAGTAAAAATGATACAGTTGGTTATGTAGACACCAAAATAGCACCAATTCGATTATGTGACTACAAACACTGATCACTTTGACAAACACAGCCCCCAGGGCAGCCCTCAGAGGTTAAACAGTGGTCTTAACCACTTTCACAGCAATTTTGTAAGGTCAAGAGGCAATTTGGCACATTCAGGCACTTTGCTCAAAATCTGTCTCACCCAGAGACAAATTCAAAATGGAATCTATCTCACCTAGAGACAGATTCTGAATTCGTCTCTGGTAGGGACGAATTCTAAGTTTAATGGGCAAAAAGAAGAATGGCGCCAAGTGGCATCCCAGGACAGTCAGTTGATGACTCCTGCTTCGCACGCGTGTGTGGGTGGACAGATAGGCCGTTAGAGGACTATCACAAGGGCAGTTATGAGATCCCAATTCATGGAGGACTCTCCTCCCTCATGGGAAGACTTCCACATGGCACCTATGACCAACACATGGCATTTGTGCTTCCCTCTCAAAAGAGACCCCATGGGTCTATAAAAGGTGGGACTTTTCTCACCCAAAAAATATAGATTGAAGGAGATTTCAAGAAACGAAGTGCTGCCGAGTTGAACACCCACTTGCATCCCCTTTGATTCACCTTCTCACATCCACCAATCTCTTTTGCAAGGGAGGTTGTTGGGTGGCTTTTGGAAGCTTGAATCTGACCCAAATCCAACATATGGACACCTGAATCAACCAATTTGCCGACCCCCCCATTCCTAAGAAGTTTTGGGCCCATCCCTAGTGGATTGGCTCCAAAATCAAGTACCAATGATGGGAGGCCCACTTGGGCACCCCCGCACTTTCGAAGTTTTATTCTGAAGCATTCTAGATTACTTGTTCATGTTGCATTTTATGTTATTCTATTTGGTGAATTCATAGCTTCAATTTCATAACATTCTGATCAGATTTTATCATGCTTTGTGTCGCTTTGTTATTTCACTAACTTGCAGGTGGCGATATCGAATTCCCAAGGATAGAGGCCAAATTGGGAGAATCTTACCATTTGGATCGTCCCAAAATGGCCCCAATTACATAACCCCCCTATTTGCAGGAATTTTTTAGGTCCCAGGATTCGACATTGGAGCAGCATCAGGTCAGCTTTTCCAACACAGAAGAATTCGTCCCACCCAGGGATGAATTGCAGTCAGAATTCATCCTGCCCAGGGACAAATTCCAGTTGAAGGCAGATTTTCCGACTGTCTTAGTGGCAGTGGCCTTCTGGTGATGTTTTCTATCCTCTATCAGGTTTTCAGGTCATTTAGAGTCATTTTACTCACTATTTCAGACAAATGTTTGCATGCATCTTTTGGCGATTTTAGAGAACAAACACTTCTTATGTGCAGCAGGTGCTACTGACATCTTCATTGTTTCTTTGTTCGTAGGAGGAGCAGCAGAGGTCAAAGACTCATCGACGTTAGTGGCAACATCATCTTGGCCCGTCCATTTCAAATGTGGGCACGTGGAAAGAGGAACCTTAAGTCTCGATTGTAGTCAAATTCTTTTAACGCTCCTAGCCCCTGAAATGGGAGGACACGTCTTTGTAACAGAGATCAAGAAAGTTTAATGAAAGGGCTATGTTTTCTCCATTTTCTTGTATCTCGTTTTAATGCGTCTCTTTCATTTCATGCAATTTACATTTCTAGGACTTAAGCGTATTTGATTTTGAATGCATCGCAATTAGTGTTTCCTTTTCCCGAAATCTCGTGCTTTCAGTGGCGATCACGGTGGGACGTTGTCCCCTGGTTTTAAAATCATAGAAACTGATTAAATTTTTGTGTTTGTGCTTGACAAGTACATTTTTTTGTTGCAGACTACAATTCGTCTCTGACTGTTATGAATTCTTTACTGCAATTCATCTGACCCTGAGACGAATTCAAATTCATCTCTGGCAGGGATGATTTCTATTCTGAAATTCGTCTGACAGAGGGACGAATTCCCGCCTGTAGATTTTTAGAGCAGAAATTCAGAAGCAACCGGTCCAAGCAGAGAAGAGGTAGGGATTTTCATAATCTCTGTTAAATTTCCTATTTTTGTTTTTGTTTCTTTGATTGTTTTCATTTTATCCTGCATTGCTTAGGGAAAGTCATTTATGCTTGTTTCATTTTCTCTAAATAAAATGAATCTCACACACTTCACGCAATAATTTTAAACCAAGGAGCTGGTCGTAAGACCCCAGCCCTTGAGCAAGACCAACGATGGGTTCATCACCACCTTGGCTTAGCTTTGCATCCATTTCCTGATTTTCAACTGTTGTTAGGTGTAAATCCTGACGAAAGTTGACCGAGTGTCACTGGGGTGATTCCCATGTGCACGAGGATAAGTCTTCTATGGTAGGTGCCATTAATAGGACAATCCCCCTTTCATACCGCCTACGTACCATGTACCTTCTGCTCTCACGTACCTATAGTCTCCCTCTCGTAAGGGTGGGTATATAGAGAGGTTGGTATATCGGCCTGGTTGGTATATTGAAGGGGCGACCATTTTGGGAGTTATATGAGCTTTCATTATGCATTTAAACGTTCTTCAAAAACATTCAAAAACAAAACAAAACATCAAAATGCACTAAACCAGTCTAGGGCACACCAATAATCCTTAAAAGAGATAATCACGGTTTGTGTATGCATGTGTTTAATTTTTCTTAGTGTAAAAAAAAAAAAAAAATCATCATAAACGAGATAAAAATCTACTTAGATAGTATAGAAGCAACGCAATGGTGTACACTCGTAGCCAAGCCCAATCAAGGGCAGAAGCTCTGAAAAGTACACAAGAAGCAGGCACAAGTCACCTTCGCTTCAGTCCTGAGGACTTGGTCATACCGCCTTATCGGTCTGGCCTACAAAAGAATTCGATTCAGAATCCTCGGTGGGGTATGCCCATTCAAAGCAGCCCCTTTCGGGAAGATGCCCTACATGTAGACCTTGATGTAAACAGAGAATCACCTTCTAAGGTTAGACATGAGTGGCCACAGCACGATGGAGCGCTAGAGAGGCACACTATCCATTTGGAGGGACAATGTGGATATGGTGTCCCTTCTTTACCTCCCATCAGGACAGAAAGATAAAATTCGGAGCACAGGGCGAGCTAACTCTGCCCGCCCCGTCCAAACCCATGAAAGAGAGTACAAGGAAAGCCATCACATTCCTCGAGGACAATAAACAGTGTGGGAACCTTGCGTTTCCACACTTGCTAGGTATCATGATCATACATCACGGCCAGAGCCTCAAGTACATGTCGCCCACCTCGACAGAGGGAAGCGACCCATTGAAACTTTAGATCAGCAAACTCGAGGCAAACACATAGGAGAAACATTTGAACCTCCTGAGAAAAATATGGTAGACCAAATTGACCCGATAGTTTCTAGACAGGCCACCCGTCAAGCCCAAATCATGCGGCTTAAACAAAGTCATCAGG
This sequence comes from Wollemia nobilis, assembly GCA_028583015.1. Classification (NCBI taxonomy): domain Eukaryota; kingdom Viridiplantae; phylum Streptophyta; class Pinopsida; order Araucariales; family Araucariaceae; genus Wollemia; species Wollemia nobilis. The sequence continues at coordinate 2,159 of JAQPPZ010008779.1, read as the reverse complement.
AGATAGAGTACCGACACCGCTTGGATAGAGAGCGCATGCAACGCGAAGCGGATGAGTTATGCTATGAACTACCTGAGAGGGATCCAACCCCTCACATCCAAAGGGCCAAACAATATGAGAGGCACAATTCGTTGTTGCAGGACAGGTCTCCACGACCTCATCAAGCTTTGCCTCCGAGATCTTACAGACCCGAGAGGGAGGCCACTCCTCGAAACAATGATGGGTACCTTCAGTGAGGACTCGATCAAGGTCATAGGTCTCGCCCAGAGACTCCTCAAGAACTTTATGAGGAGTACGAACCAGAAATAGAATATGCTGAAACTCCCCATCAAGGCAGGAGGATTGCCATTCGGCCACCCCTCCACAGGCCCCCAGTTTACCATAACTTACAACGGGAGCGAACAAGAGAGGAAGAAATAAAATCTTTCGATGCATACCAAGCGCTATTAGAGCGTTTGGAGTCTATGGAGACAAAAGCTGTTGGGCATCAAAAACCCACATTACATCAACTCCGCAGTAATCCGATGCATCCCTCAGTGCCTACACCTCTTTACCTCGAGCACTTCAAGTTGCCTCAATTGGCAATCTTTAAAGGTGAAGAGGACACACAAGAACACGTTACAAGATTTCTAAGCCAATGCTTCGACATCCAAGATAATGATGCATTGTTGCTTAGAACGTTCATAACCACATTCGTAGGCCCTGCCTCGGATTGGTTCACACAACTACCTAAACACAACATAAGAAACTTAGATCAATTAGTAGATGCGTTTCTTGAACGCTTTGCCTTCAACACAAGGAAGAAGGCATCACTGAGTGATCTGGCGAGCCTCAGGCAATTTGAAGAAGAAATAATGGCAGCATATGGGAATCGATGGAGAGCTTTGCTTTCTAAGTTACCCTACCATCCCCCTATGTCTGATCTCACGCAGATGTTCGCAAAAAGTTGCTTAAAATCAATCTCTAGTCTATTGTTGTTGCGACAATACGACAGCTTAGAAGAAGCTTTGGCGCAAGCTAGAGTTATAGAAGAGATTAAGATAGGCGAAGGCGCAATCGCCAAGCCTAAAAAGAAAGACTGGAATAAAACCACTAAGATCGGGACAACACAATCACAACACATTGCAGTCAACCAAGTTGCGATAAATGTTCCCACGCCTGTGCTAGAAATGTAGCCTCAAAAGGCTAATTACCAGGCAGTGCCTCCTGCTTATGAAAGAGATAATAGAAGACAGGAGAAAAATCAGCAGTGTCGCCCTAGGCGACAATTCACCCCTTACACGGAGTCCAGGGACTCCCTATTTGACCACTTGTCAACGGAAAATTTAGTCACTCTGCCAAAAATCCAAAATATAGACCCTAATGCTCCTAAGCCTAGGGGATACAGAGAGGAATTGTATTGTAGATTCCATAGGCGCAGAGGACACGACTTGAATGGATGTTGGAAGTTCAAAGAATTAATCCAAGATTTGATTGACAATAGAACATTGGCCATGGACAACCCCATAGCGCCAAACAATCAACAAATGTGGGTATTCAAGGACCCTTTGCCTGCCCACGAGGCATAGGCAAAACCACTCCAGATTAACGAGGTGCGATAGAATCTTCCTAGGAAGGGATTTGTGGGAATGATTAGCATAGTAACAAGGAATAGAAGGTACCCAGCAGTTGCCCCCGAGGTAGCTACGAGGGAAGTTTCGACAACATCGTAGCCTCAACAACGCCCAACGCAGTTGCCTCCGCCTAGACCCGAGGTCACGATATGGACCAAACTCACACAAGTTTGCGGACCACATCGGCTAGGTTGTCCATTTACGAGCTTATTCAATAGTCAGCACCCCATAGGGAAGCTCTTATGGACATTTTAAAATCCATCAAATTATAGCCTCATGAAACAAATTCTTTCAACAACTTCGTGGGACATGTGAAACAATGTACGGAGCCGGTCATCACATTCAGAGAAGATGAGGTCAAAACGATATCGAATGACATGGCAGATCCACCCCTACACGTTATCACGCGGGTCAACGGGATTCTATACAAGAGGGTGTTGATAGATACTGGCTCGTCCAATAACATCATTACCACTGCAGCCTTAAAACATTTGAAGCTGCCAGCCTCTCACATCATAGCCTCCACATATACACTGTGAACTTTTA
>JAQPPZ010008778.1:0-17848 GCA_028583015.1 Wollemia nobilis | reverse complement strand
GCAGCACCAGAACAAGTGAACGATTCAACTTTTATTATTATTCCCACTATCCTCTTACATACAATGGAATACTACCTGACGAATCGCCATAGCGATTCTGACGGCATGGATTTAAGTTTTCTCGATAGTAATTTTAGAACATGAATTTAAATCCTCCTCATAACATTTAAGAACATCCTTATACTCGTATAACATTTAATATAAAAAAAAACAGAATAAAAAACATTACGAACAATGATCCTTGTCTTTTCGATAAAGGAGGGCCTTCCGGTTGTCTTTGAAAAAGAAAGATGCTGTGATTGGAAAATCTCATCACCCAAAATAGAATGTGTTTATCATGTGGGAGTACGAAAATACTCTCTGAATGACTTTCGAAAAGATAGAGCAAATTAATTGAGGTTTATGTAGGGTTTGCTTCGTCAGTGCACTTAAAAAAGAAAAATAAAACAATCATTTCGGTCTTTTAGAATTATTGAATTGAGAAGATTTTAAAAATATTATTTTAAATTTAATATTTTAATATTAATGTTTTTATATATTTTTTAAAATTATTTAATATTTTTTTATATTTTAAAATTTATTTATTTAATTTATAAAAATGTTGCGTATTTTTTTAACTAAAATAAATAACTTTCACTAGATACAAATTTGAATTTAGTGTAAAATAAAAAACAAAACGTGTGGTGTGTTAATGTTGAAGCCTCGACTCTATACTAGCTTAATCCATTTTAAAGTAAGGGGAAAAAATTGTTGCATCTATAAAGTTTTAGAATATGCCATTTGAATGTAACTTTGACCGTTATCAGGGTTAAAAATCGTTTAGGATTTTGAGTTTTTAAGTTTTAAATATTTTTTTAAAAAATAAAAAGAAGCTGTTATCATCTTCATCTTCATCTCTTAATGGGAAAGAATTCTACAGTTTCTTTTCACTAAAAAGACTACAGCTGGAAATGGTCCCCCAAATCAAATAGCAAACAGAGATACCACTATAGGCTTATACCACTATAGTTTGTTTTCCAGATGGTTATATATAGGCTTTTTGGTTTGCCGGGGGTGTGCTCAGATAGAAGTGCTCAGATAGAACGGGTGAGAGTTTTTGGTTTGCCAGGGAAGTGTGCACAGATAGAACGAGTGAGATGAACTTCATAAAGAAAGAGAGAACTTGCCAAACTCTATCGGGATGGCGTTTGGCAACCGTGAAGGAAGCGAGAAAACATGTGGAGTCAATTAAGAGCCAAAATCTGTTGGAGGAGTGGGACAGAGCCCGTCTTTTAGATGGGTGGATTGGTGGTTCCGGTTATGAGTTCAAAGCCCATGTGGGTTTCAGAAGCTGCGTTGGATACATGCTGCTCGTTGAATCCCCACAACAGGTCGAAAACGTCGAGCCAGGTTTGAACCATTTCTTTGCTTTGATCTAGATAGATAGATTTGTACCATCATATTAATTGATTAGAAAGCAAATTTAGTAAGAAAAGTTTTGAAAAAATTAGTAAAATAATTGTAAAAATAAAAAGTTAAAAAAATAATTTTTTTAACATGATATTAATTTTAAATATTTATATATCATAGAGGTGTCGATTTATCGACCCATTTTTTTATTAGATCATTTAAATTGTTCATTGTCACCGTTACAATTTAACACCAAAGATTATCAATTTAAAAAAATTTAGCTCTGCATTTGGACGCGGGATTATTATATGAATTTGTATTAGGGTGTCATTGTTGCCGTTATCCATGGGTCCAGCCATATTGTGGTATCCTTATCTGTTCACCATATAAGAGTTTTTTTTTTGCTGTTATTTGTTGTCATCCTTATCTTGTGGAGGATAAAAGTGGATAAGAGGAAAGTGTTCAAGAAAATACTTTCCAGCGATTACTCTGTTTTATTTCCTATTTTAGTTTTTCTACTTTTAGTTTTTCTGCTTTTTACCACTGCTGGTGAAGATTAGCTTTTCTGTTTTTTACCACCACTAGTGAAGATTAAAACGTTGGGCAGAAAGGTCTATAAATTAAGTGTAATCTGTATGCATGATATACAAGAGTGATAACAAGAGATGAGACTTTGTTTTGATAGAGAGTTGTAATATGTAATCACTCATTTGTCTTCTCAAGAAAAAATCTAATATTTTGTGGACATAGATACAATTGTCGAACCATCTGTTGTGTCATCTTGTTTATGAATTCTCTTATCTTATTATTGCTGCAGTCTGTGTCTAATAAATTTTCATTGCAGAGTATATTTCATTCTTCATTTGAAAAAGTGTATATTTTCTGTGTCTAATTAATTTTCTGTTTATATTACTTATATTACAAGGACATTGACAGTATGAGTGAACGCGTTTGTTTTTGTTTAATTCTTTATTAGAATAATAGATCTGATCGTATTGATGTGTTTACTTGAAAAGGTTAATTTGCATGAGACTCATAACTATGATTTAATCCCCACAGACAGAGATGGCACGGGAAACTGTCCATATTCCGAGGCTACTCTGCTTGACGAAGAGGGTCAAAGTCTGGTTGACGAAAAGGGAATGAGTGCTGCCTTGCTTTTGTGCTGTGAAGACTGGAATTACCATGTTCTTTGTTGGTTGCTTAACCACTGGGCAAAATCAAATGGCAGTAAAATCAAGATCACAAACGTCATTATTTGACGACATAAAAGACACCAGCTACCGACTCAACAAGCTCGCGATGCATTTGCAGAGCACGCGCACGCTTGTGAGAGAATCAGGGGGTGAGTCTCTGAGAAGAATGATCTCGTGTCGTTCTATAAAAGAAATGATCTCTGCCATTGTCGATTCTGTAAGAAAGAACAACACAGACCCCTTTTTGGAGTTTGCAGACGAGATCTGGAAAGAGATGTTCACAAATGATCTGATGAGGTCCCTAAAGATGTTCACAAATGATATGGGAAGAGATGTTGACACATGGATATTTTGGTCTCTCACGGTCGAAGCTACGGCAGTCCGCATCATAAGATCTTATATTGGGCAAAAGAATAAGAATATATATGACCGCATCATAAGTTCTTCTATTGGCCAAAAGAATAAGAATATATGTGCAGGGGATTTAAAAGGAGAGAGGATGGATGACCTGGCACTTGTTTCCTCCATACTTGTTAAGGAGGATCGTCTCTTAGATGCGACCTTTTTTGGATACAAAAGTTTATCCAAGGAATTACAGAAGGGGGCAAGAAGCTGCTTGGTGTGATTGTAGGTCATTTGATGAGATGTTACGTGACCGAGGATACGGCACATTCAGCTACGACGGTCAGCATGGTGTTCTTAATACAGTTCTTATTTGTTAGAAAAATTAACCCAGATTTCACGCCTGTGCCCAACTGCGCTCCGAACCTTGGGCGAAACCGGATTGCGCTCCAGACATGGGCGAAGTCGGACTGCGCTGCCGCAGTCCGAGATCCCGACAAAGGGCTGACATGACGTTGCACCTACCCTCTGACAGATGTGACGCTTGTGCGGCGATTGGTCAGAAACCCTAGTTGAGGGCCTGTCAGAACCTGTCAGAGGACAAACCCTAATCCTCCTCTTCTGCGGCTATATAAGGCGTCTCGGGTATTTTAGAAGAAAAAAGAGGAAGAAAAAGGGAAGGAGCAAGAAGGAGCAGAGGCAAAGAAAAGTATCTCAGCGAGCAGTTTGACTCAGCTGATTAATGTCTGAGCAGCCGACTCGACATTTTGTCTGTTTAACTTATCCGCGGTGCGACTGCGGATGATCGTAATTTCCTCGGTTGAGGAACTCTGTAACCCCCGTTTAATATAAATAAAGTTTGTTGTTTGTTTCCGGCATCTTTTAGGGTTTGTAGTTTGTTGCTCTCTGTTCCGGCGTCTCTCTTCTCATACAGGTGTTGCCAAGCCAGGCAAACCCAGCGGCAGCCGCGGAAGAAGAACAAGTCTAAAGCGGCTTTCCAAGTTTGCTTCCAAAGTTCGCAGCTAATACTGGAGCAGCTCGAGTGCACGAGAAGTCCGAAGTTGGCCTCAGTCCCCTCTTCACCCTGCACAGTTCGTTGGCTCCCCAAAGTGTGAACTTCGCCCAGTTTCGGGCGAATTCCGGCTGCGGCCCCGAAGTGCGCACTTCGCCCAAGTTTGGGCGAAGTCCGGCTGCGCAGCCGAAGTGCGCACTTCGCCCAATTTCGGGCGAAGTCCGTCGGCGCGGCCGAAGTGCGCACTTCGCCCAATTTCGGGCGAAGTCCGTCGGCGCGGCCGAAGTTCGAACTTCGCCCTAGTTCGGGCGAAGTCCGTCGACGTGGCCGACGTTCGCACTTCGCCCTAGTTTGGGCGAAGTCCATCGGGCCCCCGACTTGCGCACTGCGCTGTCCGAACAGCGCCGTGCAGACTTCGGCGTGTTTAAAAAAAAAAAATTTAATTCTTCAAACTGGTATCAGAGCTGATAGTGTCGTGACACGGAGATAGAAGCATGGCTTCCGAGAGAAACTCGCTGTAGTTGCAGATCCCGCGATTTAACGACAAGAACTACGATTCATCGGAGCATCCGGATGAAGATCCTGTTCGGATCTCGGGAGCTATGGGAGTTAGTCGAGAACGACTACCCGTAACCGGCGGATGCAGCGAAGATCGGCCGCCCTCTCTCGAGCGGACAAGGATCCGTTGAAAGAGCACAAGAAGAAGGACCGGAAGGCCCTCTTCTACATCATGCAAGCGGTTGAGGAGACCATCTTCCCGCGGATTGCATCAGCCACCAAGGCCAAGCAGGCCTAGGAAACCCTAGCAAGTTCGTATCAGGGCACCGACAAAGTGAAGTTGGTGAAACTGCAGATGCTCAGGAGACAGTTTGAGAACCCGCAGATGAGCGAGTCCGAGTCGATGAGCGACTTCTTCACCCGGACGACTGACATTATCAACCAGATGCGGTTGAATGGAGAAAATGTCCAGAGCCGGAGAATCGTGGAGAAGATTCTCGGCGACTGCCCTGCGAAGTTCGACTCGGTTGTGATAGCAATCGAAGAGTCGAGGGATCCGACAACCCTCTCGGACGGAGACGAACTCATGGGTTCATTGCGGACCCATGAACGGAGGCTGAGCCGTTCATCTCAAACCTCTCCGGAGCAAGCGTTTCGGGCTCAAGCCTCGGTCCGAGACAACGGCGAGACAAGACTCCCACCACGGCGCTTCTAGTTCTCAAGGAGGGAGAGGCGAAGCGGGCGTGGGAGAAGTAACAAGAAAGGAGGGAGATCAAACCCTCATGACACTGAGCCAAGTTGCAACTTTCATCGACAAGGAGGAAGAGGCACTGGTAGAAATCAGCAAGGAAGCTCTTAGCAGAAGGACATGTCAAAGGTCCAATGCTACTACTGCAGCAAGTTCGGCCATTATGCCTCACAGTGCAAGAAGAATATGGCGAACGAGAATCAGCAACAAGCCCATTATACGGAGGAACCCGGAAATGCGGCAGGGAGGAAATGTAGTGCTGACTTGCAGTATTGAAGAGGAGAGCAAGAAAAACATCCGGTATCTTGACAATGGTTGCAACAACCACATGATTGGGAACAGAGAGATGTTCTCACAATTGGATGAAACAGATCCAGTCCGAAGTCAAGATGGGGAACAACAACAAAGTTCCTATGATGGGGAAAGGCAAGATCCTCATCCGCACCCAGCACGGTGAAAGAAAAACAATTCAAGATGTTTTTTATGTGCCTGGGTTGAAGCACAATCTGCTAAGTGTTGGACAACTTGTGCGAGAAGGGGCACACTATACTGTTCAAAGACGATGTCTGTTCCATCGGAGACAAAGTGCATGGACAAATCGCAACGGTGTCCATGACGAAAAACAAAATGTTTCCGCTGCAGATTCAGAATGAATCATTGATGTCTCCGAGTGCGGTTGAGAAAGATGCTACCGGTCGTGGCATCTCGGATTCGGTCACCCGAGCTTCGAGTGGCTCTGAATCAACCGCACGAGATGCGAATGGTGAAGGGTCTACCCCCGATAGAGCAACCGAACCAAGTGTGTGAAGGTTGCCTAGTCGGCAAGCAGCACAGGGATGCATTCCCTGTAGGACAGTCTTGGAGAGCATCACGACCATTGGAGCTGGTGCACTCAGACATTTGTGATCCGATGCAGACCACCACATTTGCCGGCAACAAATACTTCTTGACATTCATTGATGACTTCAGCCGGAAGACTTGGATTTATGCCATCAAGCTGAAGTCAGAGGCATTTGCCAGATTCAAGGAGTTCAAGGATCTGGTGGAGAAACAGAGCAGTTATTATGTGAAGACTCTCGGAATCGATGGAGGTGGAGAGTACATCTCCAACGAATTCCACAACTTTTGCAAGCGACATGGAATTCGAGGCGGTTCATCTGCGGATACACGCCAAAGCGTAATGGCGTAGGCGAGAGGAAGAACCGAACCATCATGGAAATGGCGTGAAGCATGATGAAGGCGAAGGGATTGTCGCATGAATTTTGGGCGAGAGGCCGTAACATGTGCGGTCTACTTGTCGAACGGATGTCCCACCAAAAGCGTGAAGGACAAAATACCTCAGGAGGCCCGGAGCGGAGTGAAGCCAAGTGTGGCTCACTTGCGTGTGTTCGGGTGCATTGCATATGCACATGTTCCGAAGAGAAGCGGCAGAAGTTGGATGATAGAGATGAGAAATGCATTTTCACAGGGTACAGTGAGCAGGCGAAGGTATATAGGTTGTACAACCCTATGACGAAGAAGCTCATCATCAGCCGTGATGTGAAGTTTCTTGAAGATCAAGCCTGGAACAGGAAGTCCGAGACTGGCCAGTTAAAGCCAGCAGAAGTTCAGTCTGTTGACTTGGAAGAAGGAAGTGTGCAGCCACCAGCAACTTCTAGCAGCAACAGCGGTGCCAGCAGTAGCACAGCCACTCCATCACGGTCGCCTCCACTTGCAAGCAGAATTCAAAATCTGAGGACTCCTGCGAAGACTCGGAGCTTGCAAGACATTTACGAGGCAACCCGAACCCACATAGATGAAGAGCACTCTGACTTTGCATTCTTTACTGAAGTTGATCCAATAGAGTTCGAAGATGCAAGTCAGAATCAGAAGTGGGTGCAGGCGATGGATGAAGAGATAGCAGCCATTGAAAAAAATGAAACATGGCAGCTGACAGATCTTCCAGCAGGGAAGAAGACCATTGGGGTCAAGTGGGTGTATAAGACGAAGTTCAACGCCCATGGAGACGTTGACAAGCATAAAGCCAGATTGGTGGCGAAGGGTTACAAGCAGAAGTCAGGCATCGATTACCATGAGGTATATGCACCTGTAGCTCGACTTGACACAGTCAGGATGTTCTTGGCACTCGTAGCCCAACAAGGTTGGAAGATGTACCAGATGGATGTCAAGTCAGCCTTCCTCAACGGAGTGTTGGAGGAAGAGGTCTACATAGACCAGCCACCAGGTTACGAATTTGAAGGCCAGGAGGGCAAAGTCCTGAAGCTGAAGAAGGCCCCATACGGTTTGAAGCAGGCGCCCCGAGCTTGGTACAGCCGGATTGACAGCTATTTTTAGGAGAATGGGTTTCAGAAATGCCCATATGAGCACACCCTGTACATAAAGACAAATGCAGCAGGTGAGCTCATTATCATCTGCCTGTATGTGGACGATCTGATTTATACTGGCAACAGCAATGTCCTATTCAACCAATTCGGAACAGCCATGAAGAAGGAGTTCGAGATGACGGACTTAGGGCCGATGAAGTATTTTCTCGGCATTGAAGTTGACCAATCGACGGATGGCATCTTCATTTCTCGGGGCAAGTATGCGAAGGATGTCCCGAAGCGCTTCAAGATGGAGGACAGTAAACCTTGCCATCACACCCGCAGACCACGAGTTTGAAGTCGAGCAAGTTGGATACGAGGAGGAATGTCGACCCAACCCCGTTCAAGAGGCTAGTTGGCGATCGATGTATTTGACTGCAACTCGGCCATATCTGATGTTCGAAGTCAGTCTGATCAACCATTTCATGGAGACTCCAAAAGACACGCACTGGCAAGCAGGCAAGAGGATCTTGCGCTATGTCAACGGGACACAAAACCATGGCCTATTTTACGCCAAACAAGACCAGTTGGAGCTAGTGGGCTTCACGGACGATGGATCGGGCTGGCGATGACCGACGATCGAAAGAGCACCTCCGGGTATGCTTTCCATCTCGGATCGAGGCGATATCATGGGCGTCCAAGAAACAACCCATCATTGCGTTGTCCACAGCCAGAGCAGAATATGTCGCCGCCACGTCAGCCGCATGCCAGGCAGTTTGGCTGCGAAGAGTTCTGAGTGAACTGAACTTTCCTCCGGATGGTGCGACAACAATTTTCTGTGATAACAATTCGGCCATTGCACTCTCAAAGGATCCTGTGTTCCATGGCCGAACGAAGCACATAGACATCCGGTATCATTTCATTAGAGAGCTGGTGAAATTTGGCGAAGTACAACTACAGTTTTGCAGGTCCAAGGAGCAGTGGTCGACATCTTCACGAAGCCTTTGAAGGAGGAAGACTTCAACGGATTGCGAGAGCAGCTTGGAGTCAAAGCGCTCGTGAAATCAGGCTTAAAGGAGGGTGTTAGAAAAATTAACCCAGATTTCACGCCTGTGCCCAATTGCGCTCCGAACCTTGGGCGAAATCGGATTGCGCTCCAGACATGGGCGAAGTCGGACTGCTGCTGCCGCGATCCGAGATCCTGGCAAAGGGCTGACATGACGTCGCACCTACCCTCTAACAGATGTGACGCTTGTGCGGCGATTGGTCAGAAACCCTAGTTGAGGGCCTGTCAGAACCTGTCAGAGGACAAACCCTAATCCTCCTCTTCTGCGGCTATATAAGGCGTCTCGGGTATTTTAGAAGAAAAAAGAGAAAGAAAAAGGGAAGGAGCAAGAAGGAGCAGAGGCAAAGAAAAGTATCTCAACGAGCAGTTTGACTCAGCTGATTAATGTCTGAGCAGCCGACTCGACATTTTGTCTGTTTAACTTATCCTGCAGTGCAGCCTGCAGATGACTGTAATTTCCTCGGTTGAGGAACTCTGTAACCCCCGTTTAATATAAATAAAGTTTGCTGTTTGTTTCCGGCATCTTTTAGGGTTTGTAGTTTGTTGCTCTCTGTTCCGGCGTCTCTCTCTTCTCATACAGGTGTTGCCAAGCCAGGCAAACCCAGCGGCAGCCGCGGAAGAAGAACAAGTCTAAAGCGGCTTTCCAAGTTTGCTTCCAAAGTTCGCAGCTAATACTGGAGCAGCTCGAGTGCACGAGAAGTCCGAAGTTGGCCTCAGTCCCCTCTTCACCCTGCACAGTTCGTTGGCTGCCCGAAGTTCGAACTTCGCCCAAATTTCGGGCGAAGTCCGCCAGACCGCGAAGTTCGAACTTCGCCCAAATTCGGGCGAAGTCCGTCGCAGCCGCGAGTGCGAACTCGCCCGATTGGGCGAAGTCCGGCTGCGGCCCCGAAGTGCGAACTTCGCCCAGTTTCGGACGAAGTCCGGCTGCGGCCCCGAAGTGCGCACTTCGCCCAAGTTTGGGCGAAGTCCGTCGGCGCGGCCGAAGTGCGCACTTCGCCCAATTTCGGGCGAAGTCCGTCGTCGCGGCCGAAGTTCGAACTTCGCCCTAGTTCGGGAGAAGTCCGTCGGCGTGGCCAACGTTCGCACTTCGCCCTAGTTTGGGCGAAGTCCATCGGGCCCCCGACTTGCGCACTGCGCTGTCCGAACAGCGCCATGCAGACTTCGGCGTGTTTAAAAAAAAAAAATTAAATTCTTCATTATTGAGGCTGCAAAGGAGGGGGAAACGGAGTTGTTGGAGAGGCTTATAGAATGGGGAGTTCAGCCCCTGCATACAGATGATAAAAGACTTAAAACAGCATTACATTATGCAGCAAAACAAAAAGATGAAAAGCTAGCAATTGCAATTACAAAAGAACTACTCAAAGGGCCTTAAGTGGAAAGCTAGCAAATGCCAAGGACTATAAAGGAAGGGCTCCTCTACACAGAGCTGCTTTTTGTGGTCACGCACGCATGTGCAGGCTCCTTCTTAACCACAAAGCAATCGTCTTTTCCAAAGATAACAGCAGTCAGATTCCACTCCATCATGCGCTTCGTTGTAAAACAAAAAATAAAGAGGTCATTCATGTTTTGATTCCAGTCAACGCAGAGGGCAATAATTTGCTTGATTGGAAGGACGACCAAGGAAAAACGCCTTTAAATCTGGTCGAATATGAAGGCATCGAAATGGTGGTATGGCTTCTTTCACTATGCAGACAACCAGAAGCTTATTTTAAGAAAATAGAGCTTGCATTGTGCCTGCGGGAGTCCTCGGCAAGGGGTTACGTGGAACTCGTTAAAAAGTTGCTGAATGCTGGAGCCGATCCGTTACAGAAAGACCAGGAAGGAAAGACTGCACTGCATTATGCCGCCGAATGTGAAGAAGAGTATCTAGCGATGAAGGTTGTCAGTAAACTGTATAAATACGACATGGAACTAGTAAAATCTCGAGATAAATACGGAAGAAGTGTGCTCCATATTGCAGCTTTTGTTGGACATAAGGAACTTTGTAAATGGCTTTTAAGCATAGACGCCCTCGGCGTAGATGCGAAAGATCGTCACGGTCAAAGGGCTTTATATTATGCAGCTGCTGGCAACCACGACGATGACGATTTGCTAGACGTTTTGATCCGTGGAGGTTGAACGAATATAATTAATCTGAAGGATTCTAGCGGAACAACACCTCTGCACGTAGCTGCTGCCAAGGGTAAAGTCAGAATGGTGGGAAAACTGCTTTCAGAGAGACTGAGTCCCAAAGTACAAGATCAAGAAAAATTTGTCGGCGCAGCCAACGACATGGGCCAAACGGGTCTTCACAAAGCAGTAAGTGGAGGGCACACAAGGGTTGTCCAAATACTTCTAGACAAGGGAGCACACCCGTTAAATGAACGGTACTGTAATAGGAAAACTGCTTTACATTATGCCGCCCAAGCAGAAAAGAGTGGGTATGGTGAGGATGCTTTGAAAATAGGAAAATTACTTTTGGAAAAAATTAATTACGAAGAGAAAATTCTTTTAGTGTTTGCTTCTGCAGATGGCATTAGTTCCTCAGATTAGAGTTTAGAATCTATCTCAAAGCTCAAGGAATATCTTGTGGAAGAGAAAGACAGAGTGGTAGATAAAATTTTATATCGTGTCGACGATGTATTCTTTAAGAAATATGTCGCCGATTTGCGGAAATGGAAAGGCGGCGATAGGGAATTGCTAGAAAATACTTTGCTTAGAATGGCGACAACATTGAACAATATAGACATGACAAGGGAGCTCCTCATCAGGGGAGCCAATATTGCCGTAATTCAAGATGTAAAATGGAGAGAAAGTCTGACAGGTGCCGAACCAGATAATGTCGAAAAGGGTATGCTTCTTTGTTTCCCTTTAATTATGGATAGATAATCTGAAAGATGACGAAAAAAAAAATGTCTAAAATGGTATGCTTCTTTGTCTCCCTTTAATTATGTATTGGATCTTAACAAAGTTCCCATCTTAGTAAAATATGTGTTTTGCAGTTTGCATGCAAATCGACGACGTATTTCAAGACACTAACAAGCCAGCTGTACATGATACTCTGGGTAGGAATGAATAATATTAAATTATAATATTACATTAGTGAATAATATATATTTTTTCCCTCTCATTTTTCAAATAAATGATGAGCAGGAAGAGTAGGATTTGCTAATGGCCTTGCTGCCCTTTTTCTAAATCCTTCTATAAAATATTTCAAATGGCCTTGCTGGCCTTTCTGGATCTTAACAAAGTTCCCATCTTAGTAAAATATGTGTTTTGCAGTTCTCAAGCAAATCGACAACATAGTTGAACAAGGAACTGACAAGCCAGCTCTACAGGATACTCTGGGTAGGAATGAATAATATTAAATTATAATATTACATTAGTGAATAATATATTTTTTTTTCCTCTCTTTCTTCAAATAAATGATGAGCAGGAAGAGTAGGATTTGCTAATGGCCTTGCTGCCCTTTTTCTAAATCCTTCTATAAATCCCCCCCTCACTGTGGGAATCTCGGGCGAGTGGGGGATGGGCAAGTCAAGTGTGATGGTTCAGGTGAGTGGAACATCTTTAGCCGAGAGAAGTATAAGGGAGCATTGATAATCTGTTTTTCTTTTTCTCAAATACTTAAATGTTTAAGGTGCAATAATTTTTAGTTTTTATTAAAGTCCTTTTGAAATTTATTAGCAGTGAAATATATAGAGGTTACATGCTAATGTAACTTTTTTTCTCGTCAAGACTGAGTTCATTCTTCTCAAGACATCTGCTTCCGCGGCATTTGCCGGAGGCACATTCTCAAATTACAAGTTGTCTCGAAAAGGCTTAATGAACTTTGACAGAATTATAAATTCAATTAAACAGTTAAACCAAATATCAAATAAACAGTCATCAAGATGGGAAATACCAATTAGATGGCAAATATCAATTATGACCTTACTTGAGAAGCTTTGGCGGTTATTAGATCTATTAGATCCGTTATTAGATCGGTTAAGAAGTCGGATATCATCTTGGGAGGATACATCAAGGGACCTGCTCGATAAATTCCTGAAAAATTATCAGGCCCAGTACGAGAGAGTTTACAAGTCCTTGGCCGCTATGGACCGCAAAGACCTGGTAAGCGTACTGTCAAAGTAATGATATTATTTTTTAGCGAGAAAACTTACAAGTAGAATTTGAGTTTAAAAAAATAATTTGTGACAGCGTCGTGATGTGTTTTTGTGTGTATGTTTTAATAAATAACGTGCCTAATTTTGGAGAGATTCAGATTATGTATCCGCAGGGAGAGGAAGAAAGAACAATACCTTCCATTTTGACCATACGTTATAACGTTTGGGAGTACCGGAATGAATCTGAGGCATGGGCTGGTCTTTCGGTAGTGATCATAAAAGAATTGAAAGCAATAATGCCTGTGGCACAGACGATGTATAGCAGTTGGAAATACAACTGGAAATACAATAAACACAAGATCTTCAGAGATGTGATCTTTCCATGTTTGCTTATGGTAATTTTGACCCTTTGGTTCACTATAATTGTCTGGTTCCTACTAGACAGAGTGTCTAATGAAAAATTCAAAGATTTTAAATATGATGGAGTAAAATCTGCTATGTCTGTTGTGAAACCAGTGAGCTCTCAAATGGTCGATTATTTATGTTTGCCAGACCAATATGGCAAGCAAGGTTATCAACAAAAGGTTATAGAAGATATTAGTTTTTTAAAGGATGAGGCTCTCAGCTATAGACCTGGCATGTTGGGAAGGGCTTTTGCTTTGATATGGTGCTTGATTAGATTTTCTTGGGATGAAAGATATGTTCATTCAGAAGGATGCTAAAGATGACCCCTGCATCTAAGCAGAGGATGGTTGTCTTCGTCGATGATCTGGATAGATGTCAAGAAAATGTAATTCTCCAGGTACAATTTTTTTTCGTTTCTCATTGCATTGCTGATTTTTTATTATTAAGAATGCCTATCTTCTCCTATGGAACTTCGTTCCACTCTAATAGCTGGTTTTGAATTTCAATTAATTGTTTACATGCACTGCAGATATTATCTGCTATCAATCTTGTTTTGGCTGTTTGTAACATTGATGTAATAGTAGGAATGGACAAAAGTATGATCGAAAGGGCTGTCAGAAGGATGTTTGGGGACAAGAATAATAATCCTAGTAAGTTTAGCCAAGACTTGGCAGACAAATATTTGAAAAAAATAATACAGTTGCCACTAGACCTGCCGGACCCTAGCTACTTTGAGTCTCGCAAATTTTTGCTAGGGCATCTAGGAATGTTGCACACGCTAAAAGAGGTTACTGACACTGACACTGATCCTGCCCCAAAAGAAAAAGAAAAGATGAATCCAAAGTTCCGAATTGGTCGAAGGAATCCTAACCGAGGTGAATATATTCCATTCTTCACTATTGCAATGGAGCATAGTCTTACATCTGTAATGATTATATAAGGTTAAGAAAAACGTGTTTAAGAAGAAAAACACAACTTACACTATATTGTTTCTGCAGTTCAAGAAGAAACTAAGGTATCGGGAGTAGATTCACATTTATCTGACATAAAGGAACAGCCGGAGATAATTGAAGAATCAAGTATGTATATAAATTAAAAGCATTGTAGGATGACTATGATATGATGTGACCTGTACTGCGTTATAATTAAAAATGGGTTTGTTAAAGCAGCTTCGCAAGGGGAAGAACGACAGAGTGTGATATATCAACGTCCAGCAGAGCACACTCAAGAATCAAGCAATTAGGGAGAAAAGCAAAACAGGGGTTCGAAGATTTTTTAAGCTGAATATTTTGTTTTAATTTTCGTTTGTAGAATCTCTATTTTAACTTGACAAAGTCTGGATTTATGCACAGATACGGCTGGAGGAGCAGATTCACATTTATCTGACAAAAAGGAACAGCCGGATATAATTGGAGAATCAAGTATGTATGTGAATTAAAAGCATTGTATGATGACTATGATATGATATGACCTGTCATGCTTTATAATTTAAAAAAAGGGTTTGTTAAAGCAGGTTTGCAAAAGGAAGGACCGCAGATTGTGATAGATCAACCTGGAGCAGATCACACTGAAAATGAAGAGAAGGGCAAGGAAGCGCCAACTCCTGACAATAATATACCTATTCAAATGATCTTATCCAGATATATGGAAGGAGAAGGGAAAGCCTTTCGAGACCTTCAGACTGAAGCGACAGGTTCAAGAAAAGTTCCTCGCGAGTGGAAACGTCTGCTCTACTACCATCGCCTTGCAAGGAATATTTTGTCTGATACCTCTTCTTCTTCTGATAGACCAGATGTGACGAAGTTGGACGGGTGGCGTATCCAACTTATTACATACATGGATATTTGTTTGTTGGGAGTGGAAAGATCAAATTAACACTCTTATCCAGGTAATTATACTTTCACCCTTTATGCCGAGAGTCAACATCCTTCTTTTGATTTATTTGCTTAACAAAATGAATGTTCTTATGCAGAAATGGCACAAGCTTGATGTTCTTACAAACTGGGGAGAAGCGGGGAGTAGTGGGCCTTCTCTGAGAGAGATTGTTGAAGAGTGCATGAAAGGCAGATGGAAGGGAGACTCAGATGGAGACGGCGTCAAAGGAAACTCTGCAATGCCGGAGCGAACAAAGAAGAGTGCCATCGACATTCACGAAAGCAGTCCTCTTGAAAATGCGACAACAATACCCATGTCAAAGGAGTTGGACGCGAATTACATAAAGGGAGTTGTAAGAGATGTTCTGAAAGAAGAGAGGGAGCAGGAACAAGAGCATTCGTTAAAACTAAAGGAGGTGGAAGATCGTGAAAAAGAGGAACTTGAAGACCGGCTAAAAGCAGTGATACGAAAGGTTGTGCAAGACGAGAAGGAAATGGAGAATTGGTTTAAAGGGCTTATCAGAAAATTTTTGGCAGAGGAGAAAGAGCAAGAGGGTCACCAGAATTTCGGAGAAAAGGAATGTAACAAAGGCAAAAGAATTATTATCAGTGAAAATACAACTGAAGAAAACTCCCAAACAGGAGAAAGAGAATAAGGAGAAAACCTCCCATATACAGAAAGGAAAAGGCAAGATAAAGGTCAAGGACGCAGAGCAAGAAGAGGAGAAGGAAAGGGAAGAATGGATAAGGCTGAGAAGAACACTGAGGAAGTATGACGTTTCAATGGATGGGATTCAGACCTTCCAGGAATTCCGGTTTTACTGTGTGGCTGGATATCTTCCATGGCCATTACCCAAAGAATAGCCAAATCTCAAGCCATAAATCTGGTCTGTCGTTCATAGGATAATTAAAGACTAGCATTTCATTTCAATCGTATTAGATTTGGTGATTGGCAAGTAATGCAGCCTTCGGAATTTTCAACGTGCAATTCAATTCTGTTTTATTTTTGTTTCTTTGTTTGTTTTAGGTTGGGAGTGTGGAGACGCATGTTTATGTTGTGTTTTGAGACATCTGAAAATGCTAATAACATAATATATTAATCGAAATTATTTTTTTATATAATCTTTATAATCTAATGTTTAAATTATAGAATATTTACTTTTTTATATTTTATTTTATAACTAGAACATAGATATTATAGATCTATTTTCTCTTTAAATTTAAGTTTTGTTTTTTTTATTAATCATTCATTTAATTAATATTTTCAATACAATATTGTTGATAAGATAACTATTATATTTATAGTATATATGTTTTAAGTAATTGATATTAGTTTATTTTTGTTGTCTTTATAATTTAAAAATAATAATTTATAAGTTAATTGTTATTTGACATTTTAATAAAAAAATTAAAGTATTTCTTTTAAGGGAGACAGTGCAAGGGTCAGGCTTTGGTTTTTCTTCCACAAGTTCAAGGTTCAATCCGTGGTGTGGGCGAGTGTGTGAGGAGGTGGGTGTGTAATGGTTGTGTGTTAAATTCCCTATTGATAAGCGTAGCTTTTGGCTTTACAAGGGGTCATGGCTGGGAGTAGATTGGTAAGCTCTATGTGTCGGTTGTAGGGGTTTATAATAAAAAAATTAAAGTAATTTTATTTTCAAAACAGTTTAAAATTATTTGTAATTAGTTTATGGTTAAAAAGTACTTGGTTTCGATCCTCATATCCAATCTTGTGGAATGATGTGAAATAGACACTTGAAAAATATAAATAATATATATACCTAGGTTATTTTAAACATATGGTTTTAAAATGAAATAGTATTTTAAGAAGGAAAATAGAATAAATACAAACATGGTATTTAAGAAGGAAAACATCTCGTGACTCTTTGTAAACTTATTCATCTCTCTACTAGACTATCAAGGTGAGAAAGACTCTACAATGAAACTCCATTTGGAAAAGCTCCTAGCTCATTTTTATGATAGAACTAGTGTTATTTATAAGATTAAGCATTTTTAGTACAATACCAAACTCCTATACAAATAATGCACCCAAGCAAAGAGATTTTTCATAACACAATCAATGATATCTGCATAAGGGGTTATTATTATGATGTGTAGGCTTATACTACTTCATGGGAATCACAATCCTTTATGATTAAAGTATGCATTCAAGGTGATGTTTCATGGCCTTTATCAAATTAGGAATACACTAATGTAGGGATACAATAATATTATTAGTGATCTTAGGCTATAATGAAGAATTATCTACAAATATCGCATAGAAACATTTAAATAGCCAAAAAAATTAGGTAACATATAGATATTCAATAAAGTATCCAATCAAAAAGTTTTCACATACAAGGCTATTTAATGTGGACACCTAATATCTATTCTATTATAAAAAGGCTAATTCTAGAATATGAGGATACATCTATATTGTTTGTCATATCATACTTATTTAATGGAGTACCATAGTCCTTTGTAAAAAATAGGTGTTCAAGAAATTATAAATGCAATGACAAGCATCAAATGTCATTAGCTCAAGTGGTTGATTTTTTAGCTTTCAAGGACGAGATCCAAGTTTGAATCTTGCCAAGTGATACATAAGTAATTGCCAGGTTATTGTAACATAGCTATGTGATCATGATGTATGAGTGAGACCCATTTTGATC
This sequence comes from Wollemia nobilis, assembly GCA_028583015.1. Taxonomy (NCBI): domain Eukaryota; kingdom Viridiplantae; phylum Streptophyta; class Pinopsida; order Araucariales; family Araucariaceae; genus Wollemia; species Wollemia nobilis. Next base: position 261 of record JAQPPZ010008778.1, on the reverse strand, counting down.
TCATATAACCAATTAAAAAATGTGTAAATAATTTATAATATTAAACATACTAGAAAATTGAATATCAAACTCAAAAACTTCTTATTTTCAATAAGTTTTTAGAAGTATGCAATGACTTCGTTTAATGACATAATAACCTATAATTGAAAAAAGATAAAGTTTTCTTTTAGTTACTTAAGGTTGATTGATAATGAATAAGATATGTGAAGATAGTATCAAATGATAAATCTATCTAATTTAGAAAATAGATCTAGATCATTC
>JAQPPZ010008777.1:0-17372 GCA_028583015.1 Wollemia nobilis | reverse complement strand
CCCACCTAGTCACGGGTTCAAAACCCATCGACGATAGACAAAGCAATTTTTAATTTTTTTTTATATATAAATGCTAAGGGTGAAGCTATAAGGTATAGTGGATGTGCTTGTTGTTTCATCGGCCAAGGTTGTCGAGGTGGTAAGGAGACTCTGTGCTATTGGCTAGGTCGCGGGTTCGAGTCTCGGCGGCTCTAATTTTTTTTTAAGTCCTCCTAAAGTTTTTTTATTAAAATTTGCAAATTTTTATTTACTTTATTAAATTGATTAATAATTTAGTTTAATATTTTTTATTAAAATATATTTTTTAAATGTTTTAATTAAAATATTTACTTTATTATTAATTAATACTTTAATAAAGTTTTATAAAATATATTTTTTGCAACTTTTATGGGAAGGCATATAGAGATTTCCTAAGAGGAAATATTGTGTAAAAGCCTAAGAGGCTTAAAATTTCTTTGTAAAAGTTTGAGAGAGGCAAAGAATAGAAGACTTGAAATTTGTGTAAAAAGGTACATTGAAAGGCAAAAATTCATGATACGATCCACAGGTTGTTATCATGCCCTCTGTGCGCTTTTGGTAAGAGAAAACGTCGAAGGGTTTGATGAAAAAGTGCGAACTTATGGACTACATACTGTGTTTAGTCAATTGCAGAACGCAGTAATAGCCCATCAGAGACATCCAGACTCAGGATACGAGGCAGACTCTGAAGATAACTCTTTCGGTAGTAGATTTGAGCAGTCGGAATCTGCACCACAAGAACCAGTAAATCCACAATTCAGCAATGATGACTCCATTGAAATACTAGAACCAGAATCACCAGAGATAATCTTGATTAGTGACGACGAAGAACAAGTAGCAGACAACTTCGTGAATCAAGTGATAGAAGCACCCCAACAAGAAGAACAAGCTATCAGTGAAAGGGTGAATCAAGCCAGATTTGATCTCAATTTGTAATTTCTTCTTCTTCTTTCTTCTTTCTTTGAAAAGCAGAGTGCTTTATTGTAACAGAGAAATAAAAGGAGTGTTTTTTAGTTTATAGCAGCTATGGCCTCACATAACAATCTACCTATTCCAAAATTCAACGGGTATGATTATGAGTATTGGTCCATCAAAATGAGGACCTTACTCATAGGCAAGGGATTGTGGGACATAATTGAAGAGGGTTACACCGAACCCACATACTGGACAACATTAAGTGCCGCAGATAAGAAAACAAAGAAAGAAGCACAAAAGAGCAACTCTTCTGCTCTTTATCATCTCCAAGCAACATTGGAGAAGAGTATATTCCCTAGAATAGCCGCTTGTACAACTGCACAAGCTGCATGGAAAGCTTTGAAAGATGGATTCCAGGGAAGTGATCAGGTGAAGCAAGTGAGGCTTCAAACCTTGAAACGAGATTTTGAAAATCTCAAAATGAAAGAAGATGAAAAAGTTGGTGACTACTGCGTCAGAGTAAAAGTAGTTGTCAATAAAATGGTTACTCTTGGCGAGGAAATTAAACCTGAAATAGTTGTAAAGAAAGTGTTGCGAACACTTCTTCAAGGTTGGAATCACATAGCCATAATCATAGAAGAGTCAAAAGACCTTTCCACTTTAACTTTTGATGCATTAATCGGTTCGTTAATGTCTCATGAAGAGAGATTACAGGAATCTCCTTCAACAAGTTATGGAGGTGATGATAAAGCCTTCACATCCAATGAAAGTGCTGGAAGAGGACGTGGAAGAGGTCAAGGCAGAGGTCAGAGAAGAGGTAGAGGCAGAGGCAACTTCAGAGGAGGCAATCCCAGCATAGGAGGAAATCAGAACAGAGGCGAAAACCAAAATAGAGGTGGAAATCCAGGTCGAAGTGGAAATCAAGGGCGAGGAGGTGACAAATCCAAAAAGGCTTGTTTTAACTGTGGCAAACCAGGTCACTTTGCTCGCGACTATTGGTCAAAATATTCTCAAGGCAGAAGCAATCAATATGGAAATTATGGTGAAGAAGATGAAACCTCTAATATTTTTCTTTCATATGGACAATCAAAACAAAATCTAAATGATACATGGATTTTGGATACTGGTTGCTCCAACCATATGAGTGGCAAAGAAGAACTCTTTGCTACATTAGATTCCACTTATAAATCCCGCATCAAGTTAGGGGATGATAAAGCCTTGCAAGTTGAAGGCATTGGAGCCATGGAGGTTCCAACGAAAGAAGGCATAAAGAAAGTGAATGACATCTACTACACTCCAAAGCTCCAACACAATCTGCTAAGCATTGGGAAAATGATGGAGAAGAATTACAAACTTGTTTTTGATGAAGGAAAATGTATCATTCTTGATAAAAACAATTGTAATCGTGTCATCACACAGGTACCAATGACCAAGAATAGGTTATTTCCCCTCAAGTTTGGAGAACCAGGGGGAGCTCAACTTGCAAATGTTGCTATAGCAAATCCAAGTGTGCTTTGGCACTTGCGATATGGTCACCTTAATTCAGCCAGCTTGAAATTGTTAACTTCTCAAGCTATGGTGATAGGACTTCCCAAAATCAATGAACATAAGGAGGTCTATGAAGGATGTGCTTTGGGAAAGCACTCCAGGTCTAAGTTTCCAAGAGGACAAGCATGGAGGGCCAGCTATCCACTTCAGTTAGTGCATTCGGACATCTGTGGTCCAATGCAGACAAAGAGTATCGAAAACAATTCCTATTTTCTCACTTTCATAGATGATTTCTCTAGAATGTGCTAGATCTATTTCTTGAAACACAAAGATGAAGCTTTTGATTGCTTCATAGATTTCAAGAACAATGTAGAGAAACAAAGTGAGTTTTATGTAAAGTGTCTTAGGACAGATCGAGGAGGCGAGTACTCCTCAAAATAATTTTTGAAATATTGTAAAGCAAGTGGGATCAAAAGGCAATTCACTATCGCCTATACCCCACAACAGAATGGTGTGGCAGAGAGAAAGAACCGCACCATAGTCGAGATGGCGAGAACGATGCTACAAACTAAGCATCTAACTAATATGTATTGGGTTGATGTTGTTAGAACCAGTGTATACATTCTAAATAGGAGTCCGACTTCTAGTTTAGATGGCATCACTCCTTATGAGGGGTGGTATGGAAAGAAACCAAATGTAAAGCATTTCAAAGTTTTTGGTTCTTTAGCATATGCACACATTCCTTATGAAAAAGGAAGAAGCTTGATCCCAAAAGTCAAGCTTGTATTTTTGTAGGGTATTGTGAGTCTACCAAAGCATATAGACTCTACAATCCAAAGACACATAAAATTGTACTTTCCAGGGATGTAATTTTTGATGAAGGGGGAGAATGGGGTCATCAAAGAATTTTTGTTGATGATGAATCCCAAGATGTAAGTTCTTCACAAATACAGCAGGTGCCTCCCAAGAAAAACAAAGGCACACCCCCTCCAAGCCCAAGCAGGAGTACTACATCAAGTACATCAGCCGCCACTCCAAGTCCTTCTCCACAACGATCAGTAAGTTCTTCACCGATGGATATTGACTCTCCATAAAGAGGTAAAAGAACATTACAACATCATCCATATTTTCAAATGTTGGATCAAAATTTCCAGAAAAGATACACTAGAAGCCAAGCTAGTGAAATGAATTCAGTTTTGCAACAACTTGAAAATCTGCATATGTATGGGGATGATGACTCCCATGATCCTAAGGGAGATGTAGTCAATTATGCTTTATTGGCTAGTGCACAACTAGAACCATCTAGCTATGAGAAGGCTTGTACTCAGAATGTATGGCAAGAAGCCATGAAAGAGGAAATAACCTCTATAAAAAATAATGATACTTGGGAGCTAGTAAAGCTTCCCAAAGGAAAAAAATGTGTTGGATGTAAATGGGTCTACAAGACCAAATTCAATGTTGATGGAAGCATTGAGAGGCACAAGGTGAGACTTGTAGCAAAAGGTTTTACTCAAAAATTTGGCATTGACTATGAGGAAACCTTTGCTCTCGTTGCATGACAAGAAACAATCAGATCTGTTCTTTCCTTAGCTGCCCACAAAGGATGGAACATTCAGCACATGGATGTGAAAAGTGCCTTTCTGAATGGGTACTTGACTGAGGAGGTTTATGTTCAACAACCTCAAGGCTTTCAAGAACAAGGTAAGGAGAACCTTGTTTATAAATTGAAAAAAGCACTTTATGGCCTCAAGCAAGCACCAAGAGCTTGGTACTCTCGCATTGATGGCTATTTCAATGAGTATGGTTTCACTAGAAGCAAAAGTGAACCTACTCTTTACTACCTAAAGCATGGTGTAGACATTCTCATAGTTTGTTTGTATGTGGATGATCTAATATTTATGGGTAGTAACACTAAAATGAATATGGAGTTCAAACACTCCATGATGAAATAGTTTGAGATGAAAGATCTTGGTTTAATGCAATACTTCCTAGGCATGGAAGTTCATCAATCAAATAGAGGGATCTTCATATGTCAACACAAGTATGCTCGAGACATGATCAAGAAATTTGCCATGGAGCAGTGCAAATCAGTTGCAACTCCAACTGGACATGGGATCCAATTGAGCAAGGATGATGGAGCACCAAAGGTTGACATGACCACTTACAGGAGCATGGTTGGGAGTTTGATGTTTCTCACCAACACAAGACCTGATATACAATATGTTGTTTCTCTAGTTTCAAGGTTTATGGCTAGTCCATCTGAGCTGCATCTACAAGCAACTAAAAGAATCCTAAGATATGTAAAGGGTACATTGGATTTTGGAATCCATTACCACAAATGTAATTCTGTTAAATTAGTTGGCTTCAGTGATAGTGATTGGGGCAGCAATATAGATGATAGGAAATCTACATCAAGGAACTATTTTAGTCTAGGATCAGGACTAATTACATGGAGTTCCAAGAAGCAGACTGTTGTAGCATTGTCATCTACTGAGGCTGAGTATATAGCCATCACATATGCTAGTACTCAAGCCCTATGGTTGAGAAAAATCCTTGAAGAGATTGGAGAAAGACAAAGTGGTCCGACTCGATTGTATTGTGATAACATGAGTGCCATTCAGTTGGCATATAATCCAATCCACCATAGCAGATCAAAACATTTTGATATGAAGTATCACTTCATCCGAGACATGGTGGAGCACCAGATCGTTGAGCTTAAACATTGCAACACTTTGGACAACATTGCAGACATCTTCACCAAAGGCATGGCTAGAGCTCAATATATAAAGTTGAGAGATTGTATAGTCAGTCCTCTCAACTTTAAGGGGGAGAATGTTGGCAGTTAATAAATAAATGTTACATCTTACCCCACATTTCACCTTGGTTGGATGGTAGACAGCTAGGGTGGGCGGCAAGCAACAAGTTGACAGGATGTCGGCATAGTAGGAATAGAGTTTTGTTTAAAATTGTTTGTAAGCCCTATTATTTCTCCAACAGACTAAGGGCTACTATATAAGCTTTGTAATTTAATTATTTAAAAATAATGTGAATTATACATTCACAAATAATCATGGAGTGACATAATTTTTTTTAATGATAATCCAATAATGGACGTGTAGACGTGGACCAGGTCCAAAAATGGGAAAGGGGGAGGCCAGGAAGAGGATTAGTGAGCTACAAAAGCTGCAAAGGAGAGGCAATGAGAAGCCATGACAAGTATGGTAGGTAGTTGAGAACTAAAAAATGGTAATGGATGTAGAGACAAGGAGGACCACGAAGTATAACAAAGGCACAAGAGTGGGTTCCAATAGGTAAATCTAGACCTGCAATGTGATAGTTGCTTATTGTAAAGAGAGAAGGACAACAAGGTGATAGAAGTGGCTTGTTCAATGTGTGGCCACTCAAGAATAAATAGAACTATAGTAGGATAAACATCTAAAATATGGCTTCTTAGACCAGATTTAGCAACTATTTCTTTAACAACGATGACTTCAACTATAGCATCTTCAATTGTAGTGACATTTACTGCAACTGGAATGTCTTCTTCCAAATCTACAACTTCATCAAAAACTTCAACGAGAGCTTTGTCGATGAGATCTGCAATAACAGTATCATCAACAAGATCATCAAGAACAAAAATTACATCTTTTGAGTCATCGACTAAAAGTGTGTGTGGACTCGTCTATGATGGCACAATCAAAGACTTCATCAACATTTGTTGTAGCAACAACAAGATCATTGACAACATGTATTCCGTTGACCAAATCTACATCAAATATAAAGTCTTCATTAGTAGCAGCATTGTCCAATGGAAGGATGATGGGCCTCAGGCCCATAGACCCTAGTTCTATTCTAGGTGTTGCTTCATGAGCGATAAAAAATTCATCATCAACAAGAACTTCACCAACAAGATCCTCGTCGACGATTTCTACTAGGATGGCAACGTGGATGTGCTAGATTTCGATGGAGAGATCTCTAAGTCGATGAGAGACCTCATCAAGTGAAAGCTTTGAATTCTACAACATGGTGTTGAACACAAAATAAGCGAAGATAAGAGCAAAATCCATGAAGGATCAACCGCTCTGATACCAAACTAATAAGGATTCAAAAATTAGAATTTTGAATTATATATCATTGATAAAACATGTGCATTTATAGCCATTAGATGCCTTTACAAATACCATGGTATTCGGAATACCAGTGGCGTACAAAGATAAACATACATTTAATGTCGTACAATATTTAATGTCATATAATATTTAATGGTATTTATTGATCCCTATCATTGCCTAGTAATATTGTGCTTACTTTCTTTGCTTTGTGATTAGTTGCTTGAATGCTTTTCGACCTAGTTGCAAGTAAGTTATTTCTAATTCTTCTTTCATGCATGTATGTATTTTTGCTAAATATTAGTTAAAATTTTGGTTGTTTGTTGTAGTAAATTTGAACATTAGGTAGCAAAACTAATATTTACAAGAAGGAGTTTGCTTCATTGAGTCTGCTATTTAATGTTTATAGTGTAATTGTTATTTATTGTGTTTGTTGTACTTTTAAAGGGATGAACACAAATATCAAATACCGATTCATGATGAACAAATAAATAAAGGAGTTTTAATTTGAAACATACCTTATTAAGCTCATCATCTAATAAATAAATATTACCGAATGTATTTTGTGTTTTTCTATATCTTCCAAATGAATATACAATACACATAACTATCAATTTAGTCATTTTTTTCAATTTAACCCAACATCTAAGCAACATAAAAATGTGTATATATATATATATGTATGCAAATATCAAATGGAGAGCAAAATATTTATAGCTCAACTAGGGACTAGCACACATTGACTCATATGTGAGACAGGTAGATGGAAGAGACCTAAAGAGAAATGGGAAAAGAAAATTTGTACTTATTGCACTTCAGTCATAGATGAAACAAAGAAATATTGTCTTAGAAAGTAAAGCTTATAATGATATTTATGATAGTTATGTTGATATATTAGCAATGGATTTCATGTTTGAATTGTTTGAATAAACAAGAATAGAGAAGCTAGGCAAATTTATTGCAAGATGAATAGCAAAAAATCAATTCGTTCAAAAGGGAGAATGATGACATATTATATATATAAACTTGTTTCCCTGTAAAGAAACAAGAAAGATGACATATTTTGTTAATAAAAAATCATTGTTTTCTCATAGGTTGTTTTAGCCTAGTGGATCTTAAAAGCCTTCTAATCTTCTATTTATTCGATGTGTTAGGTCAACTTTATCACTTGTTCACCAAGATGTAGCCTAGTGGGAAGTGAGGGTGAATACACCACATTTAGTGGGCTCACACAGCCACAACAATTATCTAGATTTTCCTACTTGTATTAATGCTAATATTATGTGGAGAAAGAGGGAAAAATATTATGGTAAGTATAATGGCTTTGTTTAATGCTTCCTTAGTGATAGATTGTTAACACACCAAGAAAATAAAATGAGTCGTTATGTTTTCCTCATGGAAAAAAAGGTCCTAACCTCCCCCCCCAAAGAAAAAAGTCTTATGTTCTTGTGTAAGGTAACTATTGTTCGTGTGTAAGGTAAATATTGTCAATGGAAAAAATTTGTTTTGGCTTTTAAAAAAAAATATGTGATCATCCTATTTTGTTGTCCCTATAAATAGAACCGTGTACTCAATTCAGATGAGAAGATGGACAAAATAAATAAATAAAAACCTTCTTTTATGTATGTCAAAACGATATAGTATGTTGTCTTTGCTCTATTCAAGCAGGAGGTGGAGACTAAAGAACATCTCATCTTTAGGTGTCCTATTTATTATGAGATTCGAGGGAGGTACTCTTGCTTGTATAGAGACTCAGGTGGATTGCTTACCATTTTTTTCAACTATCCTGACCAAATATGCTTGGCTCTTAGGGAAGGTATCACTCTTTAGTGTCATCCTAAAAATAAAAAATGTCATCCTCTTCCTTAGTCAACCTTAAATTGGCCAATATCATGTTGTTATTATCCCTCATTACATTATATTGTGTTTTAGTTAGTTGATTGATCATTAGTATTGGAGGACTAACCACTGGTTAATTAACTATAGTAGGTTGATTCTTTACTGGTTGAGTTGTTTTCATAAATTGTTAAGCTATTTAACATTGTTTATTATATATTATAGTCTAAGCCCCATGTATAGCCATAGTGTGTTATGTTATATTATGGCCTGCATTACAAAAGAAGAACAAGAATGTGTTTGATTCAACACTTGTATTCACTACTACATTAACCATGTTATTTTGAGTCTAGATCACTTGCCTATTAGCTTGTTGAGAATCTACTCTTTAGAATACAAAAATTTTCAACCTCCATCATACTTTTATCATTTATTGATCATGAGTTTTTTAGACATGTCTCTCATGAGTGCAAACATTTCATCCATTTGTTGTTCAACCTTGTCTACCCTTCCTGACTCTTGTGTCATTAGATTTGGATACACTAAAGGGATAGATAAAGCTAATAATTGTTGAGTTGTAGACAATGTTGGTAGTTGGGGTTGATATATGATGGTACACTAGGTTGATTGCCCAAGGAATGTCACTATGTGCAAAGTTTATTGCCACTACATATATGTACTTGGTGATTGCACATTGGGTTATGGCATGATTTGTGGTATGGGTAGGGATGGCAATGGTTTTTGATAAGTTTGGGTATTTTGATAAGGTGAATTAGATGATGATATAATTCATGGTAAAGAAGGAAATTGGAAGTGTTGGGTAGGCATTTGGGTCAAATTTTTTAGATAATTCATTGGTGATGTAGTTGGTAATTTTTATCTACTTTGATCAATACTTCTTTCACATGTGCAGATTCTTCAAATTCTCTAGCTAACGTAATATAATTTGTATTTTTAAACAACATTACCAAATTGGATTACAAGGCTCTTATATAGTACAATAACACTTATTTGTCGAATGATAAAAAACTACAAGGAATTAGATGCAAGTTATGTATAAATATGATATCAAAGTTGAGAATGCTCTTAGTTTAATGTCTCATTATGGCATTCAATTAAAATAACACCAAATTTGTGTTTGTTGGATTACCAAATTATATGATAAATGGTTCAAAAATAGTAGCACAAATGGTGACTAATCCATCTTGTAAGCTTTTGTACCACAAAGTAACCTTATCTCTTAGTGAAAATATTTGCAATTGTACCATCATCTATTTATCTTGGATTTGATGATGGACTTCAACATTAACAACTCATTAAGGTGTTCTAGTGTTATTTTTCCATTATTTATGTTGAATGTTGGTAAGGAGTTTAGTGTCACTTGTGGAATTGGGGAATACCTAAACATAGGCAATTTTAGTGGTCCTTAATGATTCCAATCAAGAAAATTATCTTGTGGAGGCATTTGCACCTACATTTTAAATAAATATGGTCCTTGTCTATATTGCATTCAATAAACAAGTTTCTCAATCAAAATAAATACTTGTTGCTAAGGGATATGAGGGTTTTAGATGTTTTATACAAATTGTAGATATTGAGTCGCATGAGGATTTGGCTCAACTTGTTGATTTTATGCAACATATTATTGTGTATTCTATTGTTGATTTCGTGCAACATATTATTGTGTATTTTATTGTTGATTTTATGTAACTTGTTGATTTTTGCCAACTTAGGGATTTTATGCAATTGGTTGGTTTTGTATGACTTGTTGAGTTTGCATAGCCTATTGATTTTGAGTTGCTTATTGCTACCATTGGAAAACTGTTTGTCATTGTGCTTCCCACTACGTAACCTGTTATTATGTATTGTGTGCTTGTCACATTCCTTGTAAGACTTGTTAAGGATTAGGGGAACATTATAGTGTATACTTAGTTTCCCTTTTGGATGACATAGATGGATTTATTGGGTTAAAAGTTGCATTATTTGGGATACTGATGATGTATATGGTGAAATCATAGCAGGTAGATAAAATTGATCCATTTTTAGAATTGAAAGCAAAGTCGGTCTACTTTCTTTTTTTATATTCAAGGTGGTTGGGATTTAAAGGGTTTTTTATGTTTCTTGTTCGCATTGCATCCAAACAAATAAAATAGGTTTCTCACCTTGAGAACCTTTCCTTTGATGTGGGATTAATTCAACAAATTTAGAGGACATCTCAAGCTCTTAGGATTTGGATTTAATATTCATAAAATCATGAAATTCTTCTTCTTAGTAGGTCTACTATGAATCTAAGCTTTTATCTACTATATACTTGTAGGAAAATTATTGAAAATATGATGACACCCTAAAATCAATAAAAACAACTGCATCCCTTATTTTAATGTATCATTGTTTGGAACCAACTGGAAAATTATTGATAGTTTGGCAAATTGTCATTTAAGGGCATTGGAAATTTTTGAAAATTTTCATGTTTGATGAATCATTATTGATAAATTGCTGAATTTTTGGCAAATCACCAAATAGATCACTTGGAAGATTTGTGAGTTAGTTTTGGATGATTTGGCTTAAGTTTTATTATTTGTTGGTCCATAGACTTGGTTAGTTTTTGGAAACTATTAATGCATCTATAAATCATTGAGATATAATGGTGAATCATTAGTCTCAACACTTGGTAAATGTTTTAGAGTTAAGTCTCCTTTAATTTGTTGATGAATATCACTAGGTTGATCGATGAATCATCAGGTTAGGAACTTTGGGAATTTTTAGCTCTTGTTTGCATGAATCACTAGGATGATTGCTAAATTGTCGCTCTACATAATTAAGGGATTTTTGCAAGTTTTTAATCTCTTTGGAATCGATCCATTCATTCTTATAAAAAATTTCTAATATAAATCCTAATGGAAACAACAAACACATAAAAATATCGATCTAAGAAATATTATTTGGTTCATTTAAAAACGGAGTTGCCATGTATGTATATTCAATGATTTATAGTAAATCTAAAGTAAAACGCAATTAAACTCCTAAATATTGATGCAAAAACATTATATTTGAAGCTGGTTGGATAGATCTAAAAAATTATTTATAGGTTACATAATATTTAGTGCCTTATACAAATCCTTCTACGGATCTAATGAAATTTGAAGCATATATCATTAGATTTAATTTTTTTGCCATGAAAATGATGAGTTATAATCAATTTAAATGGTTCTATTAGTAAGATTTTGTAAGGAAATAAACCCAAATGTCCCAATAGACATGCTAAAAACTATTAATCCATGATAGTGTTTAATCTTCTCTATGTTCCCACACAACATGGTTAATATTAAAATAAAGAAGGTAAATCCTCTCAATATCTAAATTTTGGTCGAATCCCCACTAATATATGAGACTTAAGCTAAAATGCTTGAGGAAAAAAGGGTACAAGAAAGAAAGTAAATGCATAAAATGTAAATAAATTTGGGTGACTATATCCAAATTAGCATTGATCCAATTAAAACATCCAAAATAGTTGTGTAGATTTAATGCATGAGATATTGAATAAACTTATAATACAAGGCATAGAAAGGACTAATAGTGGATAAGAGGGTAGAGCCATTAATATCATGCACCTATAGATAAAAGGATGCATGTACACAATCTATTTTCAAAAGATATGCTAAGTTTATTCAATAGTTGCAATATGTAATTCTATATAATAGTTTGATTTTGCAATGCATATCTAGTTTTTTCAATAGCCATAAGGAAATTTAGAAATAAGCCTTAAACTCTTGTTTATAGGAAAAGTAATCTAACTCTATTTGCAATTGCAATAAAGTGAAATTTAATCCTAGTTATTGTAGCACAAGTGGCATTATTCCTAGTAGGTAAGGTGGTGATAGACTCAGGGAAGAAGCCTCAAATGATTCATGAGCCCAATTACACAATTCTTGTATGGATCCCAAATCGTACAACACACCTAAATCTTACAAGGTACAATTTCACACTTGACTAATTGTATAGTTCAATGAAAACATACAACCAGCAAGTGTATTGTTCAGTCAAATATCATTCAAGTTACAAATCGTATGATTTACCAAATCATATAGTTGTCAAACATTCAATTGCAAGGAACAATTGCAAGCATATAGTTTGGTAAAATGTTCAATTGCAAATCATACAATTTGGAAAAAATTTCAGTTATCCAAAATGTTTAGTTTCAAATTATATAGTTTGACAAAATGTTCTATCTAGAAAATTGATCAATAGGGTAAAACATTCAACTCAAAATACAAGTTTACAATCCCTATATGGATTCTCACATGCATCAACCATTCCTTTTGAGGATTTTACCAATGTAGGTTTCACAACCAAAATATACAAATTCATCGGCTATCCAAGGACTTGCTTATTTATGTCATACTCTACCATAAGTATTAGTGCAATGCCTACAATCCCACGTTCCTCCAAAACCAGCAATCAATCAATCTCCCAAAAATGTGATTTGTATCTACAAACTATCACGCTTACACAATTTGCAATACACAAATAATATCATATGCTTAATATGCTCCATTTACCAACACATGCACAAATAACAGAGGTTTAATGGTTGCATTTATACTACTGGTTGTTGTAACTTGCAACCCCAACATACAGTACAAAATACATCATGTCCAATGAACTTGGCAAACATATTTTGCTCTGTGACTATATACTCATGGCAACATTACTCTATGCATTGCCTCCCATACTCATGAATGACCCATTTAAAATTGAATTGGGGGCTTATAATGCCTATCCTAACCCATTCTAAGCTTTTCTTGGGACAATGCACTATTTGCAACTACCTCCCGAAACTGTCATTTGTTGCATGAATCAACCTTATGTTCTAAAGTTTAATTTTATTTTTTATCAAACCAAATTTCATTTGCATTTCTCTAATTTTGTCTAATTTCATTTGTACTTTAATTTACATTTCATGCTAATTACCTTTAATTTGATGCAAATTTCATTTCACATTTTGCTTTACAAAACTTCAAAACTTGTACAAAACCATACAAAATTTGTCAAAATTGCAATTTGTACAAAGATTTACTTTTTCTTCTTTTGAGAGGCAGATTTACCGCCTACATCTACCATCCACTTTAAACCAGTCAGTGTCCTCATTGATGCTTGTTGCTTTCTTGTACTGGGCTGTTGTTGTTGTGATCCAAACTCAAGTGCTCCACCCATGTCAACTATCTAAACTCACAGAGCTTCCCATTCATCCTTTAATCGTGTTGCATACTGACTAAGTTCCATGGATTTTAAGTTGTACTTGTTTGTTTTCTCCTCTATTGTGGCTAAGGCGTATAACAACTGCTTCTACCTTTTTGAGGTTCCTTTTCAAAAAAATTATTTGAACTCAGCCTCGGTTCTTGTTGTAATGGCCAATTCTTCATTCTTTTTTAACAATCACCTTATCTCATTGTTCTAGCTTTGTTTGATGAGCTTGTTGTTACTCTTCTCAAATCTAAAGCATGGCCTTATGTTCCATAATAATTTTATTGTATCTATTTTCATATTTTTTTATTTCAACCATCTTTGGATGCTTGAGTTGTAATTGCCCATACTTCATTTTTAATTGCTCCTCTTGATTCTTTAGTTTCTCATCCTTATTTTTTAGTTGTTCCTCTTGGTTCTTTAGTTGCTCACCATTAGTTTTCAGTTGCTCCTCTTGTTGTTTCAATTGTTCTGCATATTTTTTCAGCAACTCTTCTTTCTCCTTCAATTGTTTGCCTTGTTCTTCTACTTGGTCCTTTATGATTTTCCATTGTTCTTCTTGGATCTTCAATTGGTGTTCAAAATCCTACTTCATGCCATTCATTTTAATTTTTATCTCTTTTTGCCTTACTTCAGCCTCTTTCTTAATCCTTTTTATTTATTCTTCTATAGTAGCCATTTCTCTTATTGTTTCTTATGTTTATCCTTTTTGTGCTTCCTTGGCTTTATGAATCTACTCTAGTCTTGTGGTAAACCACTCTATCCAATGTGTCAAAAAATTGTACTTCCAAAATAGAAATGTTAGATCAAGTTGTGCTCTCATATATTCCACTTTAGTTATGTCTAGCAGACAGTTTCAAGAATGATTGGTATCCACATACACTCTTAGAGGTACTCTATAGTTCCTCTTCATTCCCTCAAGTAACTCTTCTATCTCAACCATGCTTGTTACCTCTTCAACTGGGGATGCCCCCAAGATTTTTTTGCACAATTTTTGTGAGCTTCCTTATCTTTTCCTTCTTTTTCATCCATTTCATTGTTGTATCTATTTCCTTATAGGCTTTGGCCTTCCACTATCTTAATTTTTCGATGCATTCTAGTCAAAATTATATTCTCTTATGATTGAACATATCCATTATCCTCCTAAAGAACTTGTCTACCCGATCATTAGTTTCTTCTCCTTCTTCATCGATTACCCTGAAAGTGGGTATTTCAATCATTAAATTTGTCTATAGCCCTTGACTGGTCCCATATTCTTGTTCTTCCCCTACTTCCTCTTGATTGGGAGATGCATATCTATTGTTATCTAGTTGGGTTTCCTCTTGATTGGGAGATGCATATCTATTGTTATCTAGTTGGGTATCTTCAATTTCTCTTTGTTGGTTAATTTGTTATGCAGTCCTTTATTATTGTTATTTTTGTTCTACAGTAATCTCTAATCACTCTGCTTGCTCTATCATGGTGTCTAGTAGATTATTTTGTTCTATAGTAATCTCTTGTTCATTCCTTATTTATTTTTGTTGCTCATCACTTTGTGCTTATGACCCATCCAATATATTGTGTTGTTCTATATTTTGTTCTTGTGACACTGCCACTAGATCACATTGTTCATCCTTATGTCCACCTTCCACATTTCCCTTGGTAACTAATTTTTGGCTGTTGTCACCTCTCATTAAAATTTTGATTTGTGGTTGTCGTTTCTCTAACTATGGATAAAACCCTACCTTCTTACTCTTTTTTGACTTTCCACCTTGGCTCTTGGTGGTGTTCCTACCTCCTTCAACCATTGTTTTGCTTCTTCCAACAATTCAAATTCATTTATATCTAGGAGAGTAGGTGACCCACAAGTTTTCTTTGGTTGAGGTTCCTCCATTGGCATATCTATCTCCATTATGTCCATTTTCTCCAATCCTATACCAAAGTCCTCGATTGGCTTTATGAGCAATATTTGTTGTTTCTTGATAGGTGCTAAAATCTGCTATTCTTGTAGAATCATTTTTTCTACTCTCATTGTCTCCTTGTTCGAATAAGACTTGCTAATGGTCATTATTCCCCTATTTGATGCATTGACTACTCCTACAATAATTTATCCAGAATTGATTCATCTTGTTCTTGATCTAGATTCAACTTTCATTTTCTTTTACACCTATGGTGAACCTCTTCCTCAAAAACCTCACTTTCTTCAATTATAACCAATTTTGGCTTCTTTGTAATTTTCTTGGTGGTTGGCTTCTCTGGAGTAGGCTTATTTATTGGTACAATTTTTGCCCATATTAAAATTGAAGTTTGGTCCTTTGGTGCATCCCTTGGAGATATCAATCCATAAAATGGTATACCGCCTAAGAAACTATATCTAACATGACTCCAATTACATGTAGTGTCATGGAGAAGTTTTTCATTATTTGCTATAATAATCTCTAGATTCTATGTGATAAGTATGCTTCCCAGTTGTACTACATACCTCCCATTATGCCCTCTACATATTATGCCAACTATACTAGCATTTCTAACGATCGTGCTTCTCTTGATAGTTAATCATAATGTTCATGACACATTGGAGTTCCTTAGTTTTCAATTGAATTTGCTTAATTCCCTATCCTCCTGGACCAAAAGACTTGGTGTCCTCTTCAGGTTTAAGTATAGTCAAATTACTGATCAGCCTATGCCACTCAATTTTCTCTACATGTCCTTTTGTTTATTATTTTTCCTCCTTGTGTTAATTCAAATATCCATAAAAAATTCTCTACGAATACTTCTACCTTGAGATGTCGATTCTCAAGGTGGATAAAAAAGTACAATTATTATTCGCATCATATGATTGAACTATCTATAACAAGTATTCATTGAATAAATTCCTATCAAAAGGAGGTACTTCTACCATAACACTCAATCCTGCCTTCTCCAACATTTCTTTTAATTTATGATTATCAAGAGTCTCGATCCACCATTTTCAGAAAAACTCTCTTGGAGGTTGAGTGAAAGTGATATCCTTTAGTACTACCTTTTCATTTTTTCCTTCACTTTGTTGATCACTATTTTCTTCGGGTATCTTTTCTTTGTGAACTTCACTCTGAAGTTTCCTTTGGCATGTCCTAGGGGTTTCATATACTATTGTCTAAAGGGTTGATTCTTTGCTTCCATCCTATCACCATGTCTACCACCAAGGTCGATAATCCCATCCATGTCAAGATTGACAACAACATCCTCACATATATGGATAATAGGCTATTTCCAATTGCCTTGTAAATCTTGAGTCTTCTTATCTTGGACAATATTCCCTCTAATGCAATGGGCGTGGTATATTTATGATTCTCTGTCTGATGATATTTTTTATATGATCATAAAAATATCTTCCCTCACTCATACTTTTATGGCATTCATATTGCACAATCAAGCATACCACCATACGCTTCCCTTTATATCCAATTGTATGATGCAATCATACGCTTCCCTTTCCTAGTACAATCGTATGATTCCCAATGCAATCGTACGATCCACCTTGCACTCGTATGATCCTTTATGCAATTGTATGGTTTTTCTTCTACAATAACCATACGATTCCTTCTGGAATATGATTTATTTTGGTTGTTGTACGCTTTCTCCTTGTAATTGTATGATTCCTTCCTTCTATGATTGTACATTCTACCACGTAATCGATTTCTTTTTGTTGTAATCATTCAATTATTTTAGTGAATTCATACAATAATTTTTTTCCCTGTATGTTAGCCTTCCATCATAAATTTTTTGCAACAATTTGATTAA
>JAQPPZ010008776.1:0-17724 GCA_028583015.1 Wollemia nobilis | reverse complement strand
AACCCTAAATCCTAAATAGTAAACCCTAAACCCTTAATTAATTATGAAAATAGGGGTATGAAATGAGGGGTATGAAGATAGGGGTATGAAGTAAGGGGTATGAAGATAAGGGTATGAAGTGAGGGTTATGAAGATAGAGGTATGAAGATAGGGGTATGAAGTGAGGGGTATGAAGTGAGAGGTATGAAGATAGGGGTATTTTTTTGAAAAATTAGGGTTTGGTAAGTATTCAATTATATAGGGGTTTGGGACCTTAATTTATTAAATAAGTGGTTTTTGTAAGTATTCATGAAGTTAAGGGTAATTAAACCCTAAACCCTAAACCCTTAATTGATTATGAAGATAGGGGTATGAAGATAGGTGTATGAAGTGAGGGGTATGAAGATAGGGGTATGAATATAGGGATGTGAATTTAGGTGTATGAAGTGAGGGATATGAAGTGAGGGTTATGAAGATAGGGGTATGAAGTTAGGGGTATGAAGTGAGGGGTATGAAGTGAAGGGTATGAAGATAGGTGTATTTTTTTTGAAAAATTAGGGTTTGGTAAGTATTCAATTAGATAGGGATTTGGGACCTTAATTGATTAAAGAAGTGGTTTTTATAAGTATTCATGAAGTTAGGGGTAATTAAACCCTAAACCTTTAAATTCTAAATCCTAAAACCCTAAACCCTAAACCCTTAATTGATTATAAATATAGGGGTATGAAGTGAGGGGTATAAAGATAGGGGTATGAAGTAAGGAGTATGAAGTGAGGGGTATGAAGATAGCGGTATGAAGTGAGGGGTATGAATATAGGGATATCAAGATAGGGGTATGAAGTTAGGGGTATGAATTTAGGTGTAAGAAGTGAGTGGTATGAAGATAGGTGTATGAAGGGAGGGGTATGAATATAGGGGTATTTTTTTGAAAAATTAGGGTTTGGTAAGTATTCAATTAGATATGTTTTTGGGTCCTTAATTGATTAAAGAAGTGGTTTTTTAAGTATTCATGAAGTTAGGGGTAATTGAACCCTAAACCCTAAACCCTAAACCCCAAACCCTAAATCCTAAATCCTAAACCCTTAATTGATTATGAATATAGGGGTATGAAGTGAGGGGTATGAAGATAGGAGTATGAAGATAGGGGTATGAAGTGAGGGTTTGATAAGTATTCAGGTAGATAGGGGTTTAGGACTTAAGGGATTAAAGAAGGGGTATTGTAAGATAGTATGAAGTTAGGGGTATGAAATAAATATAAATATAAATAAATGAAGTGAGGGGTATGAAGATAGGGGTATTTTTTTGAAAAATTAGGGTTTGGTAAGTATTCAATTAGATAGGGGTTTGGGACCTTAATTGATTAAAGAAGTGATTTTTGTAAGTATTCATGAAGTTAGGGGTAATTAAACCCTAAACCCTAAACCCTAAACCCTAAACCCTAAACCCTAAACCCTTAATTGATTATGAATATAGGGGTATGAAGTGAGGGGTATGAAGATAGGGGTATGAAGATAAGGGTATGAAGTGAGGGGTATGAAGATAGGGATATGAATATAGGGGTATGAAGTGAGGGGTAAGGGAGGGTATGAAGATAGGGGTATGAAGTGAGGGGTATGAAGTGAGGGGTATGAAGATAGGGGTATTTTTTTGAAAAATTAGGGTTTGGTAAGTATTCAATTAGATAGGGGTTTGGGACCTTAATTGATTAAAGAAGTGGTTTTTTTAAGTATTCATGAAGTTAGGGGTAATTGAACCCTAAACCCTAAACCCTAAACCCTAAACCTAAACCCTAAACCCTTAATTGATTATGAAGATAGGGGTATGAAGTGAGGGGTATGAAGATAGAGGTATGAAGTTAGGGTATGAAGTGAGGGTATGAAGATAGGGGTATGAAGTGAGGGGTATGAAGATAAGGGTATGAAGATAGGGGTATGAAGATATGGGTATGAAGTTAGGGGTATTAAGTGAGGGGTATGTAGATAGGGGTATGAAGTGAGGGGTATGAAGTGAGGGGTATGAAGATAGGGGTATTATTTTTTTAAAAATTAGGGTTTGGTAAGTATTCAATTAGATAGGTGTTTGGGTCCTTAATTGATTAAAGAAGTGGTTTTTGTAAGTATTCATGAAGTTAGGGGTAATTGAACCCTAAACCCCAAACCCTAAACCCTAAACCCTTAATTGATTATGAAGATAGGGGTATGAAGTGAGAGGTATGAAGTGAGGGGTATGAAGATAGGGGTATGAAGTGAGGGGTATGAAGATAGAGGTATGAAGTGAGGGGTATAAATATAGGGTATGATGGGAGATAGGGATATGAAGTGAGGGTGTGAAGATAGGGGTATGAAGATAGGGGTATGAAGTGAGGGTTATGATGATAGGGGTATTTTTTTTAAAAATTAGGGTTTGGTAAGTATTCAATTAGATAGGGTTTTGGGACCTTAATTGATTAAAGAAGTGGTTTTTGTAAGTATTCATGAAGTTAGGGGTAATTAAACCCTAAAACCTAAACCCTAAACCCCAAACCCTAAACCCTAAACCCTTAATTGATTATGAAGATAGGGGTATGAAGTGAGGGGTATGAAGATAGGGGTATGAAGTGAGGGGTATGAAGTGAGGGGTATGAAGTGAGAGGTATGAAGTGAGAGGTATGAAGTGAGGGTTATGAAGATAGGGGTATGAAGTGAGGGGTATGAAGGGGTATGAAGATAGGGGTAATTGTTTTTGAAAAATTAGGGTTTGGTAAGTATTTAATTTGATAGGGATTTGAGACCTTAGTTGATTAAAGAAGTGTTTTTGGATGTATTCATGAAGTTAGAGGTAATTAAACCCTAAACACTAAACCCAAAACCCTAAACCCCAAACCCTAAAACCTGAGTCTTTAATTGATTATGAAGATAGGGGTATGAAGGGATAGGGGTATGAAGATAGGGATATGAAGTGAGGGATATGAAGATAGGGGTATGAAGTTAGGGGTGTGAAGATAGGGGTGTGAAGGTAGGGGTTTGAAGATAGGGGTATGAAGTGAGGGTTATGAAGATAGGGGTGAAGAGAGGGGTTTTTTTTTTTAAATTAGGGTTTGGTAAGTATTCAATTAGATAGGGATTTGGGGCCTTAATTGATTAAAGAAGTGGCTTTTTTAAGTATTAATGAAGGTAGGGGTAATTAAACCCTAAACCTTAAAACCTAAACCATAAACCCCATACCCTAAACCCTAAACCCTTAATTGATTATGAATATAGGGGTATGAAGTGAGGGGTATAAAGATAAAGATATGAAGTGAGGGGTATGAAGTGAGGGGTATGAAGATAAGGGTATTTTTTTTGAAAAATTAGGGTTTGGTAAGTATTCAATTAGATAGGGATTTGGGGCCTTAATTGATTAAAGAAGTGGATTTTTTAAGTATTAATGAAGGTAGGGGTAATTAAACCCTAAACCTTAAAACCTAAACCATAAACCCCATACCCTAAACCCTAAACCCTTAATTGATTATGAATATAGGGTTATGAAGTGAGGGGTATGAAGATAGGGGTATGAAGTGAGGGGTATGAAGATAAGGGTATTTTTTTTGAAAAATTAGGGTTTAGTAAGTATTCAATTAGATAGGGATTTGGGGCCTTAATTGATTAAAGAAGTGGTTTTTTTAAGTATTAATGAAGGTAGGGGTAATTAAACCCTAAACCTTAAAACCTAAACCATAAACCCCATACCCTAAACCCTAAATCCTTAATTTATTATGAATATAGGGTTATGAAGTGAGGGGTATGAAGTGAGGGGTATCAAGATAGCAGTATGAAGTGAAGGGTATGAAAATAAGGATATCAAGATAGGGGTATGAAGACATAGGTATGAAGTGAGGGGTATGCAGTGAGTGGTATGAAGATAGGGGTATGAAGGGAGTGGTATGAAGTGAGGTGTATGAAGATAGAGGTATGAAGATAAGGGTATTTTTTTGAAAAATTAGGGTTTGGTAAGTATTAAATTAGATAGGTTTTTGGGTCCTTAATTGATTAAATAAGTGGTTTTTGTAAGTATTTATGAAGTTAGGGGTAATTGAAACCTAAACCCTAAACCCTAAACCCTAAATCCCAAACCCTAAACCCTAAACCCTTAATTGATTATGAAGATAGGGGTATGAAGTGAGGTGTATCAAGTGAGGGTTATGAAGATAGGGGTATGAAGTGAGGGGTATGAAGATAGAGGAATGAATTGAGGGATATGAAGATAGGGGTATGAAGTGAGGGGTATGCAGATAGGGGTATGAAGATAGGGGTATGAAGTGAGGGGTATGAATATAGAGGTATGAAGTGAGGGGTATGAAGATACGGGTATGAAGAAGGGTATGAAGATAGGGGTATTTTTTTTGAAAAATTAGAGTTTAGTAAGTATTCAATTAGATTGGGGTTTGGGACCTTAATTTATTAAAGAAGTGATTTTTGTAAGTATTCATAAAGTTAAGGTTAATTAAACCCTAAACCCTAAATCCTAAATCCTAAATAGTAAACCCTAAACCCTTAATTAATTATGAAGATAGGGGTATGAAATGAGGGATATGAAGATAGGGGTATGAAGATAAGGGTATGAAGTGAGGGTTATGAAGATATGGGTATGAAGATAGGGGTATGAAGTGAGGGGTATGAAGTGAGAGGTATGAAGATAGGGGTATTTTTTTGAAAAATTAGGGTTTGGTAAGTATTCAATTATATAGGGTTTTGGGACCTTATTTTATTAAATAAGTGGTTTTTGTAAGTATTTATGAAGTTAGGGTAATCAAACCCTAAACCCTTAATTGATTATGAAGATAGGGGTATGAAGATAGGGTTGAAGTGAGGGGTATGAAGATAGGGGTATAAATATAGGGATATGAAGTGAGGGGTATGAAGTGAGGGGTATGAAGTGATGAAGATAGGGGTATGAAGATAGGGGTATGAAGTGAGGGGTATAAAGTGAAGGGTATGAAGATAGGTGTATTTTTTTGAAAAATTAAGGTTTGGTAAGTATTCAATTCGATAGGAATTTGGGACATTAATTCATTAAAGAAGTGTTTTTTATAAGTATTCATGAAGTTAGAGGTAATTAAACCCTAAACCCTAAATTCTAAACCATAAACCCCAAACCCTAAACCCTAAACCTTAATTGATTATGAAGATAGGGGTATGAAGTGAGGGGTATGAATATAGGGGTATGAATTTAGGGGTATGAAGTGAGGGGTATGAAGATAGGGGTATGAAGTGAGGGGTATGAAGATAGGGGTATGAAGTTAGGGGTATGAAGTTAGGGGTATGAAGTTAGGGGTATGAAGTGAGGGGTATGAAGATAGGGGTATGAAGTGAGGGTAGAAGGGGGTATGAAGATAAGGGTATTTTTTTTAAAATTAGGGTTTGGTAAGTATTCAATTAGATAGGGATTTGGGACCTTAATTGATTAAATAAGTGGTTTTTTAAGTATTCATGAAGTTAGGGGTAATTAAACCCTAAACCTTAAAACCTAAATGATAAACCCCATACCCTAAACCCTAAACCCTTAATTGATTATGAATATAGGGGTATGAAGTGAGGGGTATAAAGATAGAGATATGAAGTGAGGGGTATGAAGTGAGGGGTATCAAGATAGCGGTATGAAGTGAAGGGTATGAAAATAAGGATATCAAGATAGGGATATGAAGACATAGGTATGAAGTGAGGGGTATGTAATGAGTGGTATGAAGATAGGGGTATGAAGGGAGTGGTATGAAGTGAGGGGTATGAAGATAGGGGTATTTTTTTGAAAAATTAGGGTTTGGTAAGTATTAAATTAGATAGGTTTTTGGGTCCTTAATTGATTAAATAAGTGGTTTTTGTAAGTATTTATGAAGTTAGGGGTAATTGAAACCTAAACCCTAAACCCTAAACCCTAAAACCTAAACCCTTAATTGATTATGAAGATAGGGGTATGAAGTGAGGTGTATGAAGATATGGATATGAAGATAGGGGTATGAAGTGAGGGGTATGAAGATAGAGGTATGAATTGAGGGGTATGAAGATAGGGGTATGAAGTGAGGGTATGTAGATAGGGATATGAATATAGGGGTATGAAGTGAGGGGTATGAATATAGGGGTATGAAGTGAGGGTGAAGATAGAGAGAAGGGAGGGGATATAAGATAGGGGTATTTTTTTTG
The DNA here is from genome assembly GCA_028583015.1 of Wollemia nobilis. Taxonomy (NCBI): domain Eukaryota; kingdom Viridiplantae; phylum Streptophyta; class Pinopsida; order Araucariales; family Araucariaceae; genus Wollemia; species Wollemia nobilis. Next base: position 11,590 of record JAQPPZ010008776.1, on the reverse strand, counting down.
AAAATTAGGGTTCAATAAGTATTCAATTAGATAGGGTTTGGGACCTTAATTTATTAAAGAAGTGATTTTTGTAAGTATTCATGAAGTTAAGGTTAATTAAACCCTAAACCCTAAACCCTAAACCCCAAACCCTAAACCCTAAACCCTTAATTAATTATGAATATAGGGGTATGAAGTGATGGGTATGAAGATAGGGGTATGAGGGGTATGAAGATAAGGGTATGAAGTGAGGGTTATGAAGATAGAGGTATGAAGATAGGGGTATGAAGTGAGGGGTATGAAGTGAGAGGTATGAAGATAGGGGTATTTTTTTGAAAAATTAGGGTTTGGTAAGTATTTAATTATATAGGGGATTGGGACCTTATTTGATTAAATAAGTGGTTTTTGTAAGTATTTATGAAGTTAGAGGTAATTAAACCCTAAACCCTAAACCCTAAATCCTAAACTTTTAATTGATTATGAAGATAGGGGTATGAAGATAGGTGTATGAAGTGAGGGGTATGAAGATAGGGGTATAAATATAGGGATGTGAATTGAGGGGTATGAAGTGAGGGATATGAAGTGAGGGGTATGAAGATAGGGGTATGAAGATAGGGGTATGAAGTGAGGGGTATGAAGTGAAGGGTATGAAGATAGGTGTATTTTTTTTAAAAATTAGGGTTTGGTAAGTATTCAATTAGATAGGGATTTGGGACCTTAATTGATTAAAGAAGTGGTTTTTATAAGTATTCATGAAGTTAGGGGTAATTAAACCCTAAACCTTAAAACCTAAACCATAAACCCTAAACCCTAAACCCTAAACCCTTAATTGATTATAAATATAGGGGTATGAAGTGAGGGGTATAAAGATAGATGTATGAAGTAAGGGTATGAAGTGAGGGGTATGAAGATAGGGGTATGAAGTGAGGGGTATGAAGATAGGGATATCAAGATAGGGGTATGAAGATATGGGTATGAAGTGAGGGTATGAAATGAGTGGTATGAAGATAGGGGTATGAAGGGAGGGGTATGAAGTGAGGGGTATGAAGATAGGGGTATTTTTTTGAAAAATTAGGGTTTGGTAAGTATTCAATTAGATAGGTGTTTGGGTCCTTAATTGATTAAAGAAGTGGTTTTTGTAAGTATTTATGAAGTTAGGGGTAATTGAACCCTAAACCTAAACCCTAAACCCTAAACCCTAAACCCTAAACCCTTAATTGATTATGAAGATAGGGGTATGAAGTGAGGGGTATGAAGTGAGGAGTATGAAGATAGGGGTATGAAGTATGGGGAAATTAGAGGTATGAATTGAGGGTAGATAGGGGTATGAATATAGGGGTATGAAGTGAGGGGTATGAAGATAGGGGTATTTTTTTTAAATTAGGGTTTGGTAAGTATTTAATTAGATAGGGGTTTGGGACCTTAATTGATTAAATAAGTGGTTTTTATAAGTATTCATGAAGTTAGGGGTAATTAAACCCTAAACCCTAAACTCTAAACCCTAAACCCTAAAACCTAATTGATTATGAATATAGGGGTATGAAGTGAGGGGTATGAAGATAGGGTATGAAGTGAGGGTATGAAGTGAGGGGTATGAAGATAGGGGGGGTATGAAGTGGGAAGGTGTGAAGTGAGGGTAGAGTGAGGGTATGAAGATAGGGGTATGAAGTTAGGGTATGAAGTGAGGGGTATGAAGATAGGGGTATTTTTTGAAAAATTAGGGTTTGGTATGTATTCAATTTGATAGGTGTTTGGGTTCTTAATTGATTAAATAAGTGGTTTTTAGTATTTATGTAGTTAGGGGTAATTACCCTAAACCTAAACTCTAAACCCTAAACCTTTAATTGATTATGAAGATAGGGGTATGAAGTGAGGGGTATGAAGATGGGGTATGAAGATAGGGGTATGAAGTGAGGGGTATGAAGATAGGGGTATGAAGGTAGGGGTATGAAGTGAGGGGTATGAAGGTAGGGGTATGAAGGTAGGGTGAGGGTAGAAGATAGAGTGTATTTTTTGAAAAATTAGGGTTTGGTAAGTATTCAATTAGATAGGAATTTTGGACCTTAATTGATTAAAGAAGTGGTTTTTATAAGTATTCATGAAGTTAGGGGTAATTAAACCCTAAACCTTAAATCCTAAACCCTAAACTCTAAACCCTAAACCCTTAATTGATTATGAATATAGGGGTATGAAGTGAGGGGTATAAAGATAGGGGTATGAAGTAAGGAGTATGAAGTGAGGGGTATGAAGATAGGGTATGAAGTGAGGGGTATGAAGATGGATATCAAGATAGGGGTATGAAGACATAGGGGTATGAAGTTAGGGGTAAGAAGTGAGTGGTATGAAGATAGGGGTATGAAGGGAGGGGTATGAAGATAAGGGGTATGAAGATAGGGGTATTTTTTTAAAATTAGGGTTTGATAAGTATTCAATTAGATAGGTGTTTGGGTCCTTAATTGATTAAAGAAGTGGTTTTTGTAAGTATTTATGAAGTTAGGGGTAATTGAACCCTAAACCCTAAACCCCAAACCCTAAACCCTAAATCCTAAACCCTTAATTGATTATGAATATAGGGGTATGAAGTGAGGGGTATGAAGATAGGGGTATGAAGATAGGGGTATGAAGTGAGGGGTATGAAGATAGAGGTATGAATTGAGGGGTATGAAGTTAGGGGTATGAAGATAGGGGTATGAATATAAGGGTATGAAGATAGGGGTATTAAGTTGGGGTATGAAGTGAGGGGTATGAAGATAGGGGTATTATTTTTTAAAAAATTAGGGTTTGGTAAGTATTCAATTAGATAGGGTTTTGGGACCTTAATTGATTAAAGAAGTGGTTTTTCTAAGTATTCATGAAGTTAGAGGTAGTTAAACCCTAAACCCCAAACCCTAAAACCTAAACCCTTAATTGATTATGAAGATAGGGGTATGAAGTGAGAGGTATGAAATGAGGGGTATGAAGATAGGGGTATGAAGTGAGGGGTATGAAGATAGGGATATGAAGTGAGGGGTATAAATATAGGGGTATGAAGTGAGGGATTATGAAGATAGGGATATGAAGTGAAGGGTGTGAAGATAGGGGTATGAAGATAGGGGTATGAAGTGAGGGGTATTTTTTTGAAAAATTAGGGTTTGGTAAGTATTCAATTAGATAGGGATTTGGGACCTTAATTGATTAAAGAAGTGTTTTTATAAGTATTCATGAAGTTAGGTGTAATTAAACCCTAAACCTAAACCATAAACCCCAAACCCTAAACCCTAAACCCTTAGTTGATTATGAATATAGGGGTATGAAGTGAGGGGTATGAAGATAGGGGTATGAAGATCGAGGTATGAAGTGAGAGGTATGAAGTGAGAGGTATGAAGTGAGGGTTATGAAGATAGGGGTATGAAGTGAGGGGTATGAAGATAGGGGTATGAAGATAGGGGTATTTTTTTTAAAATTAGGGTTTGGTAAGTATTTAATTTGATAGGGATTTGGGACCTTAATTGATTAAAGAAGTGTTTTTGGATGTATTCATGAAGTTAGAGGTAATTAAACCCTAAACACTAAACCCAAAACCCTAAAACCCAAACCCTAAAACCTAAGTCTTTAATTGATTATGAATATAGGGGTATGAAGATAGGTGTATGAAGATAGGGATATGAAGTGAGGGATATGAAGATAGGGGTATGAAGTTAGGGTGTGAAGATAGGGTGTGAAGGTAGGGTTTTGAAGATAGGGGTATGAAGTGAGGGTTATGAAGATAGGGGTTTGGTAAGTATTCAATTAGATAGGGATTTGGGTCCTTAATTGATTAAAGAAGTGGGTTTTTAAGTATTAATGAAGTTAGGGGTAATTAAACCCTAAACCTTAAAACCTAAACCATAAACCCCATACCCTAAACCCTAAATCCTTAATTTATTATGAATATAGGGGTATGAAGTGAGGGGTATAAAGATAGAGATATGAAGTGAGGGGTATCAAGATAGCGGTATGAAGTGAAGGGTATGAAAATAAGGATATCAAGATAGGGGTATGAAGACATGGGTATGAAGTGAGGGGTATGCAGTGAGTGGTATGAAGATAGGGGTATGAAGGGAGTGGTATGAAGTGAGGGGTATGAAGATAGGGGTATTGGTTTTTTTGAAAATTTAGGGTTTGGTAAGTATTAAATTAGATAGGTGTTTGGGTCCTTAATTGATTAAATAAGTGGTTTTTGTAAGTATTTATGAAGTTAGGGGTAATTGAAACCTAAACCCTAAACCTAAACCCTAAATAATAAACCATTAATTTATTATGAAGATAGGGGTATGAAGTGAGGTGTATGAAGATATAGATATGAATATAGGGGTATGAAGTGAGGGGTATGAAGATAGGGGTATGAAGATAGGGGTATTTTTTTTTAAAACTTAGAGTTTAATAAGTATTCAATTAGATTGGGGTTTGGGACCTTAATTTATTAAAGAAGTGATTTTTGTAAGTATTCATAAAGTTAAGGTTAATTAAACCCTAAACCCTAAATCCTAAATAGTAAACCCTAAACCCTTAATTAATTATGAATATAGGGGTATGAAATGAGGGGTATGAAGATAGGGGTATGAAGTGAGGGGTATGAAGATAAGGGTATGAAGTGAGGGTTATGAAGATAGAGGTATGAAGATAGGGGTATAAAGTGAGGGGTATGAAGTGAGAGGTATGAAGATAGGGGTATTTTTTTTGAAAAATTTAGGGTTTGGTAAGTATTCAATTATATAGGGGATTGGGACCTTATTTTATTAAATAAGTGGTTTTTGTAAGTATTCATGAAGTTAGAGGTAATCAAACCCTAAACCCTAAACCCTTAATTGATTATGAAGATAGGGGTATGAAGAGGGTATGAAGTGAGGGGTATGAAGATAGGGGTATAAATATAGGGATGTGAATTGAGGGGTATGAAGTGAGGGATATGAAGTGAGGGTTATGAAGATAGGGGTATGAAGATAGGGGTATGAAGTGAGGGGTATAAAGTGAAGGGTATGAAGATAGGTGTATTTTTTTGAAAAATTAGGGTTTGGTAAGTATTCAATTAGATAGGAATTTGGGACCTTAATTGATTAAAGAAGTGGTTTTTATAAGTATTCATGAAGTTAGGGGTAATTAAACCCTAAACCCTAAATCCTAAACCCTAAACCCCAAACCCTAAACCCTAAACCCTTAATTGATTATGAATATAGGGGTATGAAGTGAGGGGTATAAATATAGGGGTATGAATTAAGGAGTATGAAGTGAGGGGTATGAAGATAGTGGTATGAAGTGAGGGGTATGAAGATAGGGATATCAAGATAGGTGTATGAAGATAGGGGTATGAATTTAGGGGTATGAAGTGAGTGGTATGAATATAGGGGTATGAAGGGAGGGATATGAAGTAAGGGGTATGAAGATAGGGGTATTTTTTTTTAAAATTAGGGTTTGGTAAGTATTCAATTAGATAGGGATTTGGGGCCTTAATTGATTAAAGAAGTGGCTTTTTTAAGTATTAATGAAGGTAGGGGTAATTAAACCCTAAACCTTAAAACCTAAACCATAAACCTTATACCCTAAACCCTAAACCCTTAATTGATTATGAATATAGGGTTATGAAGTGAGGGGTATAAAGATAAAGATATGAAGTGAGGGGTATGAAGTGAGGGTATCAAGATAGCGGTATGAAGTGAAGGGTATGAAAATAAGGATATCAAGATAGGGGTATGAAGACATGGCTATGAAGTGAGGGGTATGCAATGAGTGGTATGAAGATAGGGGTATGAAGGGAGTGGTATGAAGTGAGGGGTATGAAGATAAGGGTATTTTTTTAAAAAATTAGGGTTTGGTAAGTATTAAATTAGATAGGTTTTTGGGTCCTTAATTGATTAAATAAGTGGTTTTTGTAAGTATTTATGAAGTTAGGGGTAATTGAAACCTAAACCCTAAACCCTAAACCCCAAACCCTAAAACCTAAACCCTTAATTTATTATGAAGATAGGGGGATGAAGTGAGGTGTATCAAGATACAAATATGAAGATAGGGGTATGAAGTGAGGGGTATGAAGATAGAGGAATGAATTGAGGGTATGCAAATAGGGGTATGAATATAGGGGTATGAAGTGAGGGGTATGAAGATAGGGGTATGAAGTGAGGGGTATGAAGAAGGGTATGAAGATAGGGGTATGAAGATAGGGGTATTTTTTTTGAAAACTTAGAGTTCAATAAGTATTCAATTAGATTGGGGTTTGGGACCTTAATTTATTAAAGAAGTGATTTTTGTAAGTATTCATAAATTTAAGGTTAATTAAACCCTAAACCCTAAATCCTAAATAGTAAACCCTAAACCCTTAATTAATTATGAAAATAGGGGGTATGAAATGAGGGGTATGAAGATAGGGGTATGAAGTGAGGGGTATGAAGATAAGGTTATGAAGTGAGGGGTATGAAGATAAGGGTATGAAGATAGGGGTATGAAGTGAGGGGTATGAAGTGAGAGGTATGAAGATAGGGGTATTTTTTTTTTGAAAAATTAGGGTTTTCTAAGTATTCAATTATATAGGGGATTGGGACCTTGTTTTATTAAATAATTGGTTTTTGTAAGTATTCATGAAGTTAAGGTAATCAAACCCTAAACCCTAAACCCTTAATTGATTATGAAGATAGGGGTATGAAGATAGGTGTATGAAGTGAGGGGTATGAAGATAGGGGTATAAATATAGGGATGTGAATTGAGGGGTATGAAGTGAGGGATATGAAGTGAGGGTTATGAAGATAGGGGTATGAAGATAAGGGTATGAAGTGAGGGGTATAAAGTGAAGGGTATGAAGATAGGTGTATTGTTTTTGAAAAATTAGGGTTTGGTAAGTATTCAATTAGATAGGAATTTGGGACCTTAATTGATTAAAGAAGTGGTTTTTATAAGTATTCATGAAGTTAGGGGTAATTAAACCCTAAACCCTAAATTCTAAACCATAAACCCAAACCCTAAACCCTAAACCCTTAATTGATTATAAATATAGGGGTATGAAGTGAGGGGTATAAAGATAGGGGTATGAAGTAAGGAGTATGAAGTGAGGGGTATGAAGATAGCGGTATGAAGTGAGGGGTATGAAGATAGGGATATCAAGATAGGGGTATGAAGTTAGGGGTAAGAAGTGAGTGGTATGAAGATAGGGGTATGAAGGGAGGGGTATGAAGTAAGGGGTATGAAGATAGGGGTATTTTTTTTAAAAATTAGGGTTTGGTAAGTATTCAATTAGATAGGTTTTTGGGTCCTTAATTGATTAAAGAAGTGGTTTTTTTAAGTATTCATGAAGTTAGGGGTAATTGAACCCTAAACCCTAAACCCTAAACCCCAAACCCTAAACCCTAAATCATAAACCCTTAATTGATTATGAAGATAGGGGTATGAAGTGAGGGGTATGAAGATAGGGATATGAAGATAGGGGTATGAAGTGAGGGGTATGAAGATAGAGGTATGAATTGAGGGGTATGAAGTGAGGGGTATGAAGATAGGGGTATGAATATAAGGGTATGAAGATAGGGGTATGAAGTGAGGGGTATGTAGATAGGGGAGAGGGGAAGTGAGGGGTATGAAGATAGGGGTATTGTTTTTTGAAAAATTAGGGTTTGGTAAGTATTCAATTAGATAGGGTTTTGGGACCTTAATTGATTAAAGAAGTGGTTTTTGTAAGTATTCATGAAGTTAGAGGTAGTTAAATCCTAAACCCCAAACCCTAAAACCTAAACCCTTAATTAATTATGAATATCGGTGTATGAAGTGAGAGGCATGAAATGAGGGGTATGAAGATAGGGGTATGAAGTGAGGGGTATGAAGATAATGGTACGAAGTGAGGGGTATAAATATAGGGGTATGAAGTGAGGATTATGAAGATAGAGATATGAAGTGAGGGGTGTGAATATAGGGGTATGAAGATAGGGGTATGAAGTGAGGGTTATGAAGATAGGGGTATTTTTTTTAAAAATTAGGGTTTGGTAAGTATTCAATTAGATAGGGGTTTGGGACCTTAATTAATTAAAGAAGTGGTTTTTATAAGTATTCATGAAGTTAGGGGTAATTAAACCATAAACCCCAAACCCTAAACCCTAAACCCTTAGTTGATTATGAATATAAGGGTATGAAGTGAGGGGCATGAAGATAGGGGTCTGAAGATAGGGGTATGAAGTGAGGGGAATGAAGATAGGGATATCAATATAGGGGTATGAAGTGAGGGGTAAGAAGTGAGGAGTATGAAGATAAGGGTATGAAATGAGGGGTATGAAGATAAGGGTATGAATATAGGGGTATTTTGTTAAAAAATAGGGTTTGATAAGTATTCAATTAGATAGTGTTTTGGATCCTTAATTGATTAAAGAAGTGGTTTTTGTAAGTATTCATGAAGTTAGGGGTAATTGGACCCTAAAACCTAAACCCTAAAACCCAAAACCTACACCCTAAACCCTTAATTGATTATGAAGATAGGGGTATGAATTTGAGGGATATGAATATAGGGATATGAAGTAGGGGTGAAGTAGGGGTGAAGTGAGGGAAAGAGGGTTAGGGAGGGGTAGGAAGAGGAGGAAGTAGGGGTATGAAGTGGGTTGATGAGGTGGGAGAAGAAGGGAAAAGATATAAGATGGTTGAAAAATTGTTTAAGTTAAGATTTTAATTATATATAGGGATATGAAGTGAGGGGTATAAAGATAGGGGTATGAAGTAAGGAGTATGAAGTGAGGGGTATGAAGATAGAGGTATGAAGAATATCAATAAAGGGGTATGAAGATAGGGGTATGAAGTTAGGGGTAAGAAGTGACTAGTATGAAGATAGTGGTACGAAGGGAGGGGTATGAAGTAAGGGGTATGAAGATAGGGGTATTTTTTTGAAAAATTAGGGTTTGGTAAGTATTCAATTAGATAAGTGTTTGGGTCCTTAATTGATTAAAGAAGTGGTTTTTTTAAGTATTCATGAAGTTAGGGGTAATTGAACCCTAAACCCTAAACCCCAAACCCTAAACTCTAAATTCTAAACCCTTACTTGATTATGAAGATAGGGGTATGAAGTGAGGGGTATGAAGATAGGGGTATGAAATGAGGGGTATGAAGATAGAGGTATGAATTGAGGGGTATGAAGTGAGGGGTATGAATATAGGGGTATGAATATAAGGGTATGAAGATAGGGGTATGAAGTGAGGGGTATGTAGATAGGGATATGAAGATAGGGGTATGAAGTGAGGGGTATTATTTTTTTTAAAAATTAGGGTTTGGTAAGTATTCAATTAAATAGGATTTTGGGACATTAATTGATTAAAAAAGTGGTTTTTGTAAGTATTCATGAAGTTAGAGGTAGTTAAACACTAAACCCCAAACCCTAAAACCTAAACCCTTAATTGATTATGAAGATCGGGTTATGAAGTGAGAGGCATGAAATGAGGGGTATGAAGATAGGGGTATGAAGTGAGGGGTATGAAGATAGGGGTACAAAGTGAGGGGTATAAATATAGGGGTATGATGTGGGGATTATGAACATAGGGATATGAAGTGAGGGGTGTGAATATAGGGGTATGAAGATAAGGGTATGAAGTGAGGGTTATGAAGATAGGGGTATTTTTTTTTAAAAATTAGGGTTTGGTAAGTATTCAATTAGATAGGGATTTGGGACCTTAATTAATTAAAGAAGTGGTTTTTATAAGTATTCATGAAGTTAGGTGTAATTAAACCCTAAAACCTAAACCATAAACCCCAAACCCTAAACCCTAAACCCTTAGTTGATTATGAATATAGGGGTATGAAGTTAGGGGTGTGAAGATAGGGGTATGAAGATAGGGGTATGAAGTGCGAGGTATGAAGTGAGAGGTATGAAGTGAGGGTTATGAAGATAGGGGTATGAAGATAGGGGTATGAAGTGAGGGGTATGAAGATAGGGGTAATTGTTTTTGAAAAATTAGGGTTTGGTAAGTATTTAATTTGATAGGGATTTGAGACCTTAGTTGATTAAAGAAAAGTTTTTGGATGTATTCATGAAGTTAGAGGTAGTTAAACCCTAAACACTAAACCCAAAACTCTAAACCCCAAATCCTAAAACCTAAGTCTTTAATTGATTATGAAGATAGGGGTATGAAGATAGGTGTATGAAGATAGGGAAATTAAGTGAGGGATATGAAGATAGGGGTATGAAGTTAGGGGTGTGAAGATAAGGGTGTGAAGGTAGGGGTTTGAAGATAGGGGTATGAAGTGAGGGTTATGAAGATTAGGGTTTGGTATGTATTCAATTAGATAGGGATTTGGGGCCTTAATTGATTAAAGAAGTGGATTTCTTAAGTATTAATGAAGGTAGGGGTAATTAAACCCTAAACCTTAAAACCTAAACCATAAACCCCATACCCTAAACCCTAAACCCTTAATTGATTATGAATATAGGGTTATGAAGTGAGGGGTATAAAGATAAAGATATGAAGTGAGGGGTATGAAGATAAGGGTATTTTTTTTTAAAAATTAGGGTTTGGTGAGTATTCACTTAGATAGGGATTTGGGGCCTTAATTGATTAAAGAAGTGGATTTTTTAAGTATTAATGAAGGTAGGGGTAATTAAACCCTAAACCTTAAAACCTAAACCATAAACCCCATACCCTAAACCCTAAACCCTTAATTGATTATGAATATAGGGTTATGAAGTGAGGGGTATAAAGATAAAGATATGAAGTGAGGGGTATGAAGATAAGGGTATTTTTTTGAAAAATTAGGGTTTAGTAAGTATTCAATTAGATAGGGATTTGGGGCCTTAATTGATTAAAGAAGTGGCTTTTTTAAGTATTAATGAAGGTAGGGGTAATTAAACCCTAAACCTTAAAACCTAAACCATAAACCCCATACCCTAAACCCTAAATCCTTAATTGATTATGAATATAGGGTTATGAAGTGAGGGGTATAAAGATAAAGATATGAAGTGAGGGGTATGAAGTGAGGGGTATCAAGATAGCAGTATGAAGTGAAGGGTATAAAAATAAGGATATCAAGATAGGGGTATGAAGACATGGCTATGAAGTGAGGGGTATGCAGTGAGTGGTATGAAGATAGGGGTATGAAGGGAGTGGTATGAAGTGAGGGGTATGAAGATAGAGGTATGAAGATAAGGGTATTTTTTTGAAAAATTAGGGTTTGGTAAGTATTAAATTAGATAGGTTTTTGGGTCCTTAATTGATTAAATAAGTGGTTTTTGTAAGTATTTATGAAGTTAGGGGTAATTGAAACCTAAACCCTAAACCCTAAACCCTAAACCCCAAACCCTAAAACCTAAACCCTTAATTGATTATGAAGATAGGGGGATGAAGTGAGGTGTATCAAGATACAAATATGAAGATAGGGGTATGAAGTGAGGGGTATGAAGATAGAGGAATGAATTGAGGGATATGAAGATAGGGGTATGAAGTGAGGGTATGCAGATAGGGATATGAATATAGGGGTATGAAGTGAGGGGTATGAATATAGGGGTATGAAGTGAGGGGTATGAAGATACGGGTATGAAGAAGGGTATGAAGATAGGGGTATAAGATAGGGGTATTTTTTTTGAAAACTTAGAGTTCAATAAGTATTCAATTAGATTGGGGTTTGGGACCTTAATTTATTAAAG